>LIEC01006124.1:0-82489 GCA_001925005.1 Drosera capensis
AGTTTGTCCATTAACTGTTATTGAAGACGACCTTAACTTATATACTCCATATACTAAACCCAGTTTACCATTCTTACAAGTTAATGGTGGCTCTGTATGAATACCAAATGAAAGGGTAACATTTAAGTTCAAGTATAGTCATCGAAACAAAGGGAGAAGCCCCTTTATCAGGATACCCTCTCTATGAAATGCATCATCAAGTTTTGCCACTAATAGAAAGTGCCAATGTAATTAAGTAATGAGTTCCGACTAGCATATAGTATTACGTGCGCCAGCGATTGGTTATTAATTACAGTATGTTTTTATATCATGTAGCATTTGATTTGAGAATGATTTCGATGATATAAGTCCTGCTAAGATAAGGTGACATAAGGTATCGACCTTTTTCCTTTCGCTCTTGCGATCGCCCGTGGGGGGGAGATTAGAGGTGTGAAATCATGCACATCCATCGCATTTTTAGAGTAGTGAAAAGTTTGGACCATAAGAAAAGGATTTAGAAGGGTCACAAGCTATAATCATAAATCATAAGGGAGCATGTGCACATTAAATAGTATAGAATTTTGGACCATTTGACTATTGTCTTTGCTTATATTGAAGTTAAGAGACAAAGGGAACTACAGTGTTCGCCTACGTAGATGGAACTTTTAATGCCCTAATCACTTTTGGTGTTTGGATTCCTTTTCCAACCCTGAGTTGGGGAATAACTACATGGAAAAGATGTGAGAAGCCAACAGATCTAAAGAGCTTGGAAATATATTTTGGCCATTATTGTCATTACCAAATTTCATCAGAGTGATCTTGATGGAGGTTGATCACTTCACCATTCAAAAATCGGAATATCTAAATTAATGCAATTTCATATACTCCATCTATTTTCCCAGTGAACATTAATAGTTAGGAAAGCATGAAGATAAAGAGAACGAGTCCAAGAATGTATCAGCAGGAGAAAATGATAAGATAAATGAGAACACTATCATTGCATGATCCTCTTTTTTGGGTAATAATCTGAATTAACAAGTTAAACTCTTTATCTCATTGTACGAGTGCTCATGCTGATAAACATCAAGAGGGAGCATATTTCTAGTAGAAATTCAACTAAAAAATTAGATTGTCGACTCGACTGTTAAGATAAAACCATGTATTTTCCGAGTCCTTTACACAAATGTAAAATCCTGCTGTTTCCAGTAATGTACTTAAGAACTTTAATGGTATAGATAGGTCGTTGCACAATGGTAATCGGACGCCGTAATAATTCTTTAGTTGTCTTAAACAAAAAGGTTCCAGTAAAACATGACTAACATCAATTGATCATCTGCAAAGATTTGATCAATTTCTACTTCATTCTTTTCCGTCAAAAGTCTATAGTTTCTTTTTCTCTACTTTTCTTGTGTTAGCCTTTACATGATCGAACCGAACGGCTTTATGCTAACGGATATCGAATTTTAACTAGAATGCTTCCAGGCGACCACGTAACAACAGGAAACACCTTAATATCGATATCTTAGATAAGACAATAAATGATGGCTCTATGGTACCGAAATTATGCAAAATCCTGATTGGATAAGCTCATGTGCGGAACGACTCGCGTATCAATACTTATGGGGATGGCCATACATATAGGAATACCCTTTTCGAGTTTAATGCAATCTTGAAATTAAGCAAAGCAAAGCATTAGGGTGAAGTATAGAGTGACATTATTAGTTCTACTTGCTAGAGAGGGTCAACAGCAAAAGACAAGTTAGGATTATAAATCAAGCTGGTCCATTTATCTAAACTCTATGTCATGCCATATATTCATGTACTATATTGTCACCCAATTTTGCTGGCAAAGCATCTTTACATTATTCATATCATCACTTGTCGATATCGCAGCGTACAACTTACACTATTATGAATAGCCATTGATTCTTGCTTGTCCATATTATTTCAAAAAAAAATATGTTCTCGGTTCCTTGGTCCGATGATGCTCATACTATGGGTTGTAATATGACTTGTAAGATTAGTGGTTGAAGGTAGCTTCGAGTGTAGTTTCTATTAAGTGACAAACCACATGTTCACAAAATGATAAATCATGATGTTTCACTCATGTTTGCTGAACATACAAAACATTATTGAATATTCTTTGCACGACAAGTTCGATAAAACAATGAATATATCAAGAGATCAGAATCATTTTGTCCGCTCGACAAGTGAATTAGTACTCATTTCTCTAGCCTTTCGACAAATGATACAAAGAAAGATGGACTTGTTTCCAAACATAAAACCAATATATCAATCACACCTTTGGAACACTTATCTTAGGGATTTGGATCCCCTACTGTGACAACACAAAAACAAACCGATGGTGCAAGAAAACAAGGACGAAAAGTCGCAGTTTTTTCCCTGGTCTCTTGGGTTACTTTCAATCATGGGATTGCCCATGCAACGTCATTGTTGTAACTGGGGATCCGAATTCTTATCATAGTTACTCTCACTTCTATCCAGGACACCATTCGGGGTTTAGTAAGTAGAAAATCGTGCAAGCTCATAGAAAGAAGTTAAGGTCAAATAAACAGAGAGAATCTTAGCCCCGTGTGGCTCACAACATCCAATTAATTTCAATAATATAATGTATTTCGGTGGGCGTAAAGGAAGTTCAATGCTAACTTGTTGCTCACCTACCTTGTGCACGAGTGGTATATGTCAAAGTATTAGTAGTACATGTAACCAGAAGACACCAGTTTAACAAAAAAACGCAAATAACAAAGTATTACATGAGCTTTCTTGCGAAAACATCGCAGGAAATCGTAATACGAGTCCTAAATTTGAGAGACTCTCACTTCTATCAAACTAATCTTATGACGTCACGACTTTCCTCGAGTCTGGGATCAAGTTGGATATTAATCCTGGGGGACGGAAAAAGTAAGAACCGCGGCCTTGCAAGAACTGAAATAATAAGATATTGGGATCAAGGCAAAAGCCACAACAAACTATCCTCCTAATCGCTGTACTAATGTCATCTTCAAGAATTTTGGCAATAGCTATCAGAAATCGGAAACGAAAGAAGAAAGCGAAAACAAGAAGTTTAAATCTGTTTATGTGGAAAAATTTACAGGACGCCAGTCAGTCCAGTCCGTGTTCACCAAACATGCTTCAGATGAGATTACCACATTGGCCATCTGTCATGGATTAAGAATCTACAACAATAAGCCGTAATCGTTAACACGACATTCACCACACATTATGACGCCTAGAAAAGATTGCCACCACGACCATCAGATAAGATTATCAATTAACCGCAATGACCATCCTTCATGACTTGAACGAACTACGACAGCACTAAGCAGTAATCAAAAACATGATTTTCACCCGTATAATAACGTGACGCCTACTAACATTTGCCAGCAAAATTGCCTAATTTTCTCTTATGCCCCATCCTATCCATCTCATTATTCTCCACTAAAAACCTTTCAAATAATAAAAGAGCAAACAAAAAAGCCAACTGGCTCCATTCACGGAGGATAGTTCATATAAAAGGGTTCAGATAAGAGCAAAGGACATATTCTGTGACTCTCAGCCTGACTCACTTTGGCATTTCATTCAACTCCTCTGACATATCCTTGTTGTGATTCACCTGCCTTTTCTTTGATCTTCTTCACAAATAACTCATCACAGACAACAAGCACAAGGGAGAAAAACAGAAATACTTATACTCACATATTTGCATAATACTCTTCAATGGATTACTCAGGCGAGTGGAGCAGTGGGTGTGAATCAGGATGGACTAGTTACTTCGACGAATCCTCTCCCTCACCGAACCAATGGCAGAGTGGTAACAGCAACACACATGGACACGAAAATCGCAAGACGGGGAATCAGGAAGGAGTTGTTGAGGAGGAGGAAGAAGAAGACCTGTCAATGGTGTCCGATGCATCGTCCGGCCCTCCCTCGCAGTTTCAAGAGTACTATCAGGACTCCTCTGATCCAATCCCAACTGGGCATAATTGTCCTGCCACAGACATTCTGCCAAAGAAGAATGATATCAGAAAGAAGAAGATGAAGAAGAATGAAAGTGATAAGCAAAGGGCAAAGCATCAACGGCAGCAGCAAGGGTATCTTGATGACACTGCTACATCCCCTGCTTTGAACCATTCCAAGGCAAGTGTATTATACTGATCGATTAACAATATTGCAATGTTCTTAAGAAAAGGTCACAAGCCATTTGAGGCATCAAGATACCTGATAACAAAGACTGTTTAATAATTATTAATAATTTAATCGACTGGTTTGATCCATTTATATGTTACTAGGAGCCAGACTGAGCTGGCAATAGAAATATTAACACATGAACTTGGTTCCACTCTTTAGACTTTGCATTTTCCGTTTCCTTGTTTTGATTGTTTTGGTTAAATTTATCAGATGAGGTATGCGGAAACCTCCGTTCATCAAGCATCAGTAGATCATCATGCTTTCGACTTCCCTCAGCGGTTCCCAAACACTGATCAATATCAGGTAAACATATGAGTTCGTTTACCACTTCTACCAACTGGCCATCCATACTTACCCTTTCGTAACTGATTTTCTCCGTCGACAAACTAACAATAGAGTCAATTTTCTCTCGGCATGCAGGGAAATTATGCACTTGGTAACCAGTTTGGTTTTTGTCAGCCTACTCATCCTAATGTATCTGATCCAGCTGAAAGAAGTGAGCAACTCTAATCCATATTTCGATTTCCTATTCTGACAGAATCTTTTTCCCTTCTTCTTGAAAGAGATCAAAGCCTAACTATACATAATTTTCGCTATTCTATTACAGGCCAAATGAGAGGAAAAAGATGGAAGTGAAATGGATAAAGGGAAATCACATCATCTCAAATAAAGGAAGATGGATAAAACAGGATGATGAAGTGAAGAAAAAGCACTTTTAGATCTGTTTGAGGTTTTTGCTTGTCCATTTTTTTCTTCATTTTGTTCAAGATTTCAGTTTTATTTATAATTTCTTTCCTTCATTTTCTGTGTTTTTTACCCTGTTATCTTTTCATTTATTCCTGTCAATGGAGTGGGAAACAACAACAGGAAAAAGAAAAATCATCTCCATTCTTTGTATCAATATTTGGTCTTTTTCTTCATCTTGTCCTTTTGTTGTATGAATTGTACACAAAGAGTGAATGAAGTGGGTCTGATGTATACAGTCCTCCTACCATGCAATATGCATGCACACTGTTTATTATTGGTATCTCATGCTATTGTTACCATAAGCTCCACATGCGTCATGTAATCAGATGTGAATAACAAAATCATGGCAGAAATCACATAAACGTACGCCTAAAATCATATCATCAAACAAATGTGCAATAGAATATCCAATTATCATGATCAAAATGCCTAGAAGTAGTTTCAGCTTATCAGCAAAACAGTACAGCAACTCTTACTGCTAAGTCCAAACAGCGGTTACTCGACAGGGGAAATTGCAAGATGAAACAGTTCATCACAAAAAAACTAAAATGCTTGGTATCTAGCCTTTTATCTCTAGATCAGCCCTACCCTACCCTATAATGATATGTTATCCTGTTCGGTTTAGTTCTCACATCATGAACGATTTCCTGACATCGGCAGGATCATCAAGATGATCCGAATCAACATCTGATTATCCAATACCCCATGTATTAACCACCATCACCATAACAAACTTAGTTATTGAAGAAAGACATGACTAGCTCTTGAACCAGGAAGACACAGCTCTTGTTTCAAATTCAGAAGAACATGAAAAACAGAGCAAGAGAGAGGTGGTCCTTGAAGAACAGCCTATATATATATATATGCCAACACTGATAAGATTGAAGTGGGAGAGAGGTGGGGCCATGAACAACTCATACTAGGTGTAGATTGCATATAAATATGACCCTACCCTTTCCCCTTTTAGATTTCGCCAGCAAGGATGGCTAGTATATAGGATGGGTATGCATGTCCGTTTTGTGAGAAAAAAAATGAAAAGAACAGTTTTCTAGAGAACCATTCATTTAAACCGTTACCAGAAGTGGTCGAACAACTGGCTCGCCCAAGAGGCAAGATAAATAATTCAATAGGCAGGTTTTGAATCCTTTGATATTTTGGGCTTTAACTAGATGGTTGAGCCACCTTCTACACAAGACAACCGCATTAGGACAGGTATGAATATTATACTAAAAGAACAGCTTGATATGTATGCATATACCTAAAGAACAAAACAACTTATTCTAGTAAATATATAGAAGATCAGTCTGAGCACACTCAAAAAAACAATTCACAAAAGCGAAACAAATAATTGGAAGTGTGTGGTTTTGTACTAAATCTTCATTGATGGGGGTGGATGGCCTTTGCTCATGATGAGATCCCATATCTTGGAAGATGTCTTAGATTGTGTGAAATGGACAAAAACAAAGGACCCCTATCTTTGTCATCTTGTTCCAGATGTAGTCCATGATTTTCATGAATGCAATGCATGGCACACTATAAGCTTTTGTAGGTAGAATATGCATAATAATGGTTTAATTCTTGAAAGACATGGGACAAAAGGGGTGGGTGCCGATTCTTGTATATTTGATGGTGAAGTACAATGATGATGGGAGAGATGGCATTTTGTGAAACCACCTAAAAGGAAATCTTCTAACAACTCCTTCAAGACCTGCCCACTATTTACTCACCAATCCACTTAATTCAGACACCCCCCCTTAAAAGAATTTCATAAGTTACAGGATAGTATAATTCTACTATATTGGGAGAATCAATGGTCGTCTTTTGAATGCAGATTGGGTCCTGGGGTTGAACCCGAATCTCAAGCCGATAGACTAATCCTCAATACAATAAAGGCATACGAAAAATATGGTCACATTTATCCGAGTCTCCACTCAAACCTCAAAGTGACCCTTGGTGTACGTATGCTGGCAAAATCAAGTTATGATCATGGTTTGCAGCTTATGATTCGTTATTTCTGATCATCCAGGGCTAGGAACTGGGCTTCCGTCATGACAATTTCATCTTAACATCGTATCATTGGAAAAGCAGCTTCAATCGAACTTCTGACAAGAAATGTACATCACTGCTCCAAACCATGTCTCAAATCAGACACTTGGCAATTTTTACCATTTAAACGTTTTTGTATACCTCCAGAAAAAAGAAAAAAGAAAAAACACAAACAAACAAACAAAAACTTGGTGTTAAATGTAAATACCGTGGGTGCCACGTTAAATGATTCAATCCTATTCCTATCTGTAGGTCGATAAATTGAAAAAGAAAAATGCCTAAATAACCCATAGTGTGGGTGACCAATTAACCACATGCCACAAAGGCCTTGAGATTTTGGACTCTTAATGTTACTTTGGTTCGGGTGCATAGATGCAAAGTTCCAGCAGTGAAGTTAAGGGCCATGGATGCAAAGATATGTTCTTGCCAGACGAAAAGATGAGATAGATGAGGTGGTACATTTTGCTGAATAGAAGTCAGATAGCAAGTTATGGATCACTACAGGAAGGACTGGGACACCTCTTACAAGTTTCTTCCACCTACAATAGATCAAATCTGTTGGGAAACTGAAGAAAAGGCTTCCGGTTGATGGTACGATGCCAATAACCATAGAAATGAACATCGTTGAATTTCAATAGCTGAATTCACAGAGTTGGAGTCTATAACATAGGTGAAGTGAAGTTTGAGTCTACTCCTGGTTTTTGCGAGCGCGTACCCAAGAAGTGAAGTTCTACCATCTGATCTATCGTCATTCATGATAGCAGTTGAAATCATGTTACCTGAAATCTTTCCTCATACACTAAGCACGAAAAGCAGTATGTTTGTGGTTATGCGATCTATAAAACCGGATATTTTCTTAAATATCAGATCCGAGTAATTGATGTCAGATACTCTTAAACGAAGTTTCTTTTAATCATAAGTTCAGTTCTGCGAAGGTAACACCCAGCAACAATGGTACGAACCGGTCGACAATCTCCTCGATACATCGAGTAGAAGAAATCTCCCGATAAACAATGAACATCTTCTGATTCACATACTTCAGCATTTAGAGCATCTAAATGGCTGAATGAAACACTTGAGTTCAGAATCTATGAATCTTCTCAGAATCACATGAACCTGGAAAGCGGATATGAAACCCTAATTTCAATGTGAGAACTCCCCGCTTCGCATCGAAAAAGATTCCTCGTTGTTCGGTGATTTTATGAAAGCAAGAACGAATTTGTGGAGCAGACGTGACGGCTGACCGGAATAATAATAGGGGACCGGACTCAGTGGAAACCGAAGACGCTGTGCTGGTGATGAATCGCCTCATTCGCCGGAATTCGCCACTCCGTCTTCTCGCCGGCCGCCGTCGTCGCCACTTTCCTCTCTCCTTAGTATTAGGGCTTGGGGTTTAGAAGAATTGGTGACCAAAGAAAATGGTGACATTGTTACCGTTAACCCGTACTGTGTCAAAAACCTTAATTTTATGCGCCTCATCTTTGGTTATCGAATGTTCCATTTTGTACTCGCTTTTATTTTATTTTGAGAAAGAAATTTCTTTTGTTATTCTGTTCTTGCACAAGAAATAGATCCAATCAGTTGATTATAACAGAGTCGATTTCCACACCAAACTCGTGCATAAATGGAACTATGAACAAACTTAATCTTGTCTCATACGCAAGCCACAAACAACTTTAAAATAAACCTGAGAAAACGTACCTCTAAAACATTCTATGACCCCTAAACAAATTCCTTTTGGACAGGATATCAACCAATGACTCTAACCAGATGACGCTCCCCTGTCTCAACCTACAGAGATCATTCTTATGATTGCCCTCAACAATCATCGTGTTCAAAATGCAACAATTGTTTTCCTAGCAACAGCATGGCTTCTACTCCTTGGAATCAACCTGTCCAAATTACAGTCATACCCCTCATCTTCCGCCACAAATTCACAAGCCTTGTCCTCATCAATCCTCCCCATAGCAACACTCCCACTTCTCGGCATCGCCGCCGCCGCCTTCCGCTGCTCTTCCTTCAAGCACGCATTGATATCGATCTTTTCACCAAACGTCTTCGACGACGCGGCCCTCACCAAGTCCCTCAAATCCTCTGTTTCCTTTGCCCTCATCGAGCTCGTGCTGAAGCTCCTCGGCAATGGGTTTCCGGTCATCGATGGCCCGAACGCCGCCCCGCCGCCGTAGTAGTTGAAATCGGCGTAGCTGTTCATTCCTTTGACGTAGGAGTCTCGCGCTTTGGATAGGAGCTTCATTGGCATTGCTACTATTCGCATGATCTTGGATTTCTGCGCTCCGTTTCCCATTCTTGCACGTAATTGTTATGCTCTCCGTTTCAAAATGAGTGATTTTGAGTTATGGGTTTTTGATTTTGAGGTCAAATCTGTGATGGGTTTATATTTTGCTATTATTTGATTTTTGATCGTGGGTTTGAGAGAGATGATCAAGGTGGTGTGTGAGGATAGGGATGAGTATGAGTGTGAGAATGGGGTTTGTGAGGGTATGTAAAAGGAGATATTGCATGGGAAGAGTCCTTGCCAAGGCACACAAGAATTGATCAAGCAAGATATTTAAAAGAATTGGTACAAGTACTCATCATTAAACAAGATAAGTTTGAAGAGGTGGAGGCTTGAATGATTAGGATGTGAACCAAATGGCCAAGTGGTGAATACGAGGAGAATGGATAACAATAATAATTAAACATTACACAGAAAGTTTTGCTCGGTTGTTCAAAATTATACAAATATTATTATTATTATTATTCAATATTTACTTGATATTTTTTATTTTTTTGTCTTAACAATACATCAAAATTATGTCATATACATAGAATTAAAATACATAAATTAAATTGTCAATGATATTTTATGATAATTTTATAAAAAATAATATTTGATCCTTTCAAAATACAAGTCAAAATTAACACTAACAAATATGAAAATCAAAATATTATATTTAATTTGAGATGTGAAGGACAATGTAGATAGCTTATGTCCATGCCCTCGTAAGTGAAAGCCTGGTTGACTCTAAAATTCAGCAAATTAACGTATGAAATGAAGAAATTATGACTATGACTCTCTCCGATTTCTTGTACTCTTTAATCATATTTTATTTGTCCAACTGTGAGATATGACAATCCCAGTGAGATACTTGTATATTTAAAAAGAATTGTTTGCAATGTACTTCAACATTATGGTCTCCGGGTTCGCGATTCATTGCTTTTGTTATCATTATTGAATTGTTGAATAATTCAGGAGTCTTTTTCATTAGCAGTTGGCCTACTTGTAGCCTAATAACATGTCATTTATATCAAGACTATTCACCTATCTCCATCTTAAGTACTGATATGATAAGTCATGTATACTTTGAGACAAGTGATCATGGAGAAGAAAATGAAATGAGAGGATTACTTCAAATGATGTTAACGATGCAGTGGTATTTGTTGGACCGTTGGGGCGCTCCTTCAGGTCGCTCGGCATGGAAATGGACTGATCATCATTTCCTTACTCTTGAGTTTTCATATCTAATCTTGTAATGCATCTTCTTTCCAATTGGATTTGAATTAAGAAAATGTCAAGTCTACGATTCTTTGTTCTTCGATCAGTGAAGTTGATCCTTACATATATTGCTTTTTCAGGTTTCTCTTGTGTTGAACATTTCATTGAAGACCAACAAAATAATTTATCATAGTTGACAATTTTTGGTGGGGTCGTCAAGGTGGAAAAATGGATCATCAATCACTATAACACACCAGCCAACTGGCAAACAGCGTTCTACTCAAAGGGGGGCTGTGCCTGTGGGTCAAGCCGCAGGAATCGGTGGGCAGCTTGTACCGTGGGAATCTGACTCTTGTTTTTTTTTTTTTTTTTGGCCTCCCATTGTTTCAAATCAACTTGAATATTGGCAGTACAAATTAAACGATCAAACGTTCACATAGTACATTTTTGCCAACCAAAATCGAAATAGTGAATCCTAAGAAGTCGTAGCTGTAGGATTCGGAACAATTTTTCAAATCGGTGCTTTTGAATCTTGATGCGTTCAATAACTGTCAAACATCTAAACACATGACACCAAAGGGTTGGCAATCAATGATTGAACTCTTCGGACGAACGACGTTCATTTTCCATGGAAGAAAATACTATTAATAAATTTTTTTATATATATTTATTGAAATATTTTAATTCGATATGAAATTTTATACGAGTCTTGAATTTATGTCAATTTTGATGAAGAAAGAATTTTTTTATAATACTGACATTAAATTTATCAATTGTTAAAATAGATATTGGATATATTATAAGAGATGAAATTGATTTGATATTTTTTTATATTAAAAAATTATCAAAAAAATTTCATTATTTTGATATTGATCAAGTAAAAAAATATATGATTAATATAAAAGGAAGAAAATATATATTATCTCCCAACCAGGGTTAATAGTGATTTGATTCTTGGAGAACAGACTCACTACATATAGACTATAATTTTTCCTCATTCTATCGTATCTGTCGAAATCATTCGGCTGTTGTCTTTGTATTTTCTGGGACTGATATGTCTGGCCCACGAACAAGTAACAACTGTCCGTAACCCGAAAGCCCCAGTCCACGAGAAGTACTGGTCACCAATATTGTAACACAAAAGAAAGTCGGAAACGTTCATGGGCTTGCCCATTCAGTACTACTTCGATATCATGGGCCGGGCCATGGCTACTCGATGAAAAACATCGAGAAACAAGAAAAGAAATCGTAGTTCTCTAGCATGGACATGAGACAATAGACATCAATATGCAACGTCAACCTAACTCCACACCACAAATTCAGTCCCTATTTGGTCCACAAACACTTCTTGTACATCTTCAAATATTCAACCAATCCAAATATTTCAATCTCCCTCTTTTCCTTATTCTCCCAAAAACAATGAACACCACAAAGCAATCAGCAATTCTCATCATGTTAACACTTGGCATACTCCAACCAACATGTTCCATAATCACCACCACAACGACCATCAGTAATCATCTATATCCGGTGATCTTGGTCCCGGGATCAGGCGGGAACCAGCTCGAGGCGAGGCTGACCGCGGCCTACAAGCCATCTACCTTGCTCTGCAAGGCGTGGCGAGACCGTTCCATGGTAAGAGATTCTGATGCGGTTGATGATGAGATGTTGGAGAAGGATGGATGGTATAGGATATGGTTCGATCCGACCGTGCTTGTTGGGCCTTTTACTAAGTGTTTCAGTGAACGGATGATGTTGTATTATGATGAGGTTTCTGATGACTATTACAATGCCCCTGGTGTTGAGATTAGAGTCCCAAATTTTGGATCTACCAAGTCTCTTCTTTATCTTGATCCTTCTCTCAAGTAAGCAATTTTGACTTATTGCTTCATTTTATCAGACAATGGAGACATAACATTTGAATCATGACCATCAAAACAATAAATATCGTATAACCAATTCCAGTATCAATCAAGTCATGTTAGAGTGTACATTACAGAAGAAGATATGAAAGTGGTCAACTGAAAATTTGGATGATGACAATGCAATGTAATGGCCAACTTCTTTATTTATTTAAGCTACAGATTAACATTTGATTGCGTTATGTATGATAACATGAGTTCTGTCACTTGAATAGGCAAATAACAGTGTACATGGCTCCTCTGGTGGAATCACTCGAAAGCATTGGCTACAGTGATGGAAACAACCTCTTCGGAGCTCCATACGATTTCCGGTATGGTCTAGCCAATGAAGGCCAATCATGCCGAGTTGGTTCCAAGTATCTGAAGGACCTTACACATTTGATAGAACAAGCAAGCGCATCCAATGGGGGAAATCCGGTCATAATCGTATCACACAGCTTAGGCGGCCTTTTCGCTTTACAACTTCTTACACGAAGATCGCCCTCATGGCGCCAAAAGTATGTCAAGCACTTCATAGCACTCTCGGGTCCATGGGGTGGCACGGTCCAAGAAATGGCGACATTCGCCTCAGGCTACACTTTAGGGATCCCTTTAGTAAACCCTTTACTTGTTAGACAAGAGCAGAGGAGCTCAGAGAGCAATCTCTGGCTAATGCCATCACCAAAGGTGTTCCGTGGCTCAAAGCCCCTGGTGATAACCCCGAATGCAACGTATACTGCTAGAGCTATCGCGAAGTTCCTAGGGGACATTGGCTTTTCAGAAGGGATCCATCCTTATAAGACGCGAATTGTGCCTTTGACTGAAAGATTGGAGGCTCCAAATGTTCCCATCACTTGTGTGATCGGTAGCGGGGTTAAAACGCCAGAGACATTGTTCTATGGTGACAAGGGTTTCGACGAGCAACCGGATATTGTGTATGGTGATGGGGATGGAACAGTTAACATGGTGAGCTTGTTGGCTCTTGAAGAAGAATGGCGGGATGAGAAGAATCAAACAATTGAGGTGATTAAGCTTGATGGAGTGTCACATACTGAAATACTTCGCGACAGGAATGCACTTGATGAAGTGCTAAGAATCGTAAGGGGTTTGAATTCAGACATCACCCTTTATCATAAGACCGAGGAGTATGTGCACGAGAGAATGTATTAGGATATGCCCAACTTCAACAGTCACAGGTCGTGTTGTGATACAGTTAGTAGATCACGTACAGCCATGGCTCATGTTAATTGGCTTGCCAATAGTTAAGTAGTTTTCAACGTAGGGATAGTATGTAAAATTCATTTGACGAGCATAGTCATGATTCATATGCACATGGCAACGTGGTAAATGCGCCGCATCCAAAAGATTTTTGTGTCGATGCAGATCCAACCATTAACATATCAGTTCTGTTACATGCCTTTGTTCTCTCGGAGAGGACATTTTGAACTTTTAAAATGGACTCGAATCACTTTTATTAATAATGTGCACCATATGTGTACAGACTGGAACATCACAGAGGGTACTCGTTTGACTGGATTCAGAAACCAAAACGAAGTCTTATAGAGAAAGCTTTTGCTTAAACTCACTCCCATTTTATGACAACTGTTTATCTTACAATATGAATACAGATATGGAGAAATATTTTTTTAAAAAAAGGGACAAAAAATGAAGACGACGTGGTGGGATAGTTGCGTTGCTGTCCCATCACTCCATCTTGCTTTCTTTGACTGCATTGACTCATCGTCAGTCCCTCATTTTTTTCCCCACATAATTTTTTAATTTATTCTTTGATTTCCTTTTCTCAATTTCCCAAAAATCCCTTGCTTTTTTCCATTTCTAGCTAATCTCAACACAATCTCAGATCCGGAGCCACTTCTCACGGATTAGATTTTTATATTTCTGATACACTTAAATTATTTATATTTTTATTATAATTCAGTTTAATTTTAATATCATAAGATAAAAATAAATATCAAAAAAATTAAAAAATAAAAAGAATATATGTATCTTAAATAGAGATTTGTATTGAAATTGATGTTTTTAAATGAACCAAGATCCATTTATATACAAGTTTTTATTCATAATCAACGGTGAAAATCAAAACGATCTAACGATGTATATCTATATGTATATTTTTTTACTAATTCATCCAAGATAAAGATGGATATGTTTCTACATCTTTATCTTCTGTGATATATCTTTATGATTTCTGAGATATCTATCATTCTAAAATATATCTTGATGTTAAAATATAAATATATAATTTTTTTTAAATAATCATCTATTAAATAAAACATCTCACCCGACAATTATTTTGTGACACACTGCTTTGCTGTCGATTTTCCCATCTCGCCTTCAACTCCCATCTCTTTCTAGCACTGAAAGATCCTATCCTTATTGCTCTGCACCTCTAATCCCTCCAAAATATTGCCCCAATTGATCTGGGTTTCATTCAAATTTTTGTTCTTTTATAATCAAATTCTCTGTTTTGTGCATATCGCTCATCTGGGTTGCTCGGAGAAGTGATGATTTCTAACCTATCCCATTGAAGAGGCGGCGGCGGCGATGCTGGCGGTGGAGTTGGTGGAAGAGGTACCATGGCATTGATATTATTGGTAGTTACGATGATGAAAAGCAAAAACCAAGAGCCCCAAGAAAAAAGTTTCTCACTTTGATGGGCGAATGTTTCTTCTTGTCGTCAATGAGAGAAATCAAACTGTGTGAATGATTGAGATTTGAGATAGACAAAAGTAAAGTCTTCCTTTTCACTTTTTTCACCCACACGTTTCACTTTGAAGTCCCCATTTTGCTCCATTTCAAGGGTTTGGCACAGAATGCCCATGTATAAGCCCACCAAGTTGGATGTTGGTGGTGGTGGGCAGGTGTTGGATCTAGAAACAGCAGTGAAAGATGGGATCTTGGGCGGTGGATGTGGAGGCGGTGGCGTGGTGAAGGCGGCGAAGGGCGGAGCAATGGTGGAGAAACATGATCTGAGTAAGATGATTGAAGAGCTAGGTGTGATTGAAGTACCTACTGTGTTCATATGTCCAATTTCATTGGAACCAATGCAAGATCCAGTGACCCTTTGTACTGGGCAAACCTATGAGAGACCCAACATTCTCAAATGGCTATCAATGGGGCACTTCACTTGTCCCACAACAATGCAGGAACTGTGGGATGATTCAATCACACCCAACAAGACCCTTTACCATTTGATTCATAGTTGGTATTCGGCGAAGTATTTGGCGATGAAGAAGAGGTCAGAGGATGTTGGTGGGAGGGCTTTGGAGATTCTTGAGAGTTTGAAGCAGGTTAAGGGTCAATCTAGGGTTCATGCTCTCAAGGAACTGAGGCAAATTGTGGTGAGCCATTCTTCTGCTAGGAAGACAACGGTGGAGAAAGGTGGGATCACTTTGATGAGCTCGTTGCTAGGTCCTTTCACCAGCCATTCGGTCGGGTCAGAGGTGGTTGGGATCCTTGTGAACTTGTCTTTCGACAGGGACTCCAGGATGCAACTAATGGAACCGGCGAGGATTTCCTTGATGGTAGATATGTTGAATGAGGGATCAATTGAGACAAAGATAAATTGTGCACGATTGATCAAGAATTTGATGGAGGGAGATGGTTTTGAGTCGCGGGTTGTGTCCAGTTTGAGTCTTTTGGTTGGATTGTTGAGGCTGGTGAAGGATAAAAGACACCCTAATGGTGTGCAGCCAGGGCTTGCGTTGCTCAAGGCTATTAGTTCATTAGAATCAGTCAGATGCTCAATCTTGACTGTCGGGGCAATTCCTCAATTGGTCGAGCTCTTGCCCGTTTTGAATCCCGAATGCTTGGAGTTGGCGCTATCCGTCCTCAAGAATCTGTGTAGTCTCCCCAAGGGCATATTGGCGTTGAAGAATTGTCCTAAGACGATTCCGAATGTGGTCAAGTTGTTGATGAGAGTATCTGAGCAGTGCAATCAACTAGCATTATCTATCTTGGGGGCAGTATGTGAGCTAGCACCCGAGGACTGTGCCAAGACCGCTGTGGATGCAGGACTAGCCGCCAAGCTTCTGCTTGTGATCCAAAGTGGTTGCAATCCCACGTTGAAGCAACAGTCCGCCGAGCTATTGAAGCTATGCAGCTTGAATTATACTGCTGCACTTCTCATCTCCAAGTGTAAGCTTACAAGAACACTGCAATGACAAAAAATGTGCCATTTTTTCCATACATGTCTAGATTCTTCATCACAGCAGATTCATATCATCACCCAGCGAGTTGAATCATACGAAGGCCTTGTCGTGTGATAGTTTGAGGGAAGAGCTACGATCAAAAGGAGAAATGAGCCTGTACGCCTGAGGATTGATTAGTAATTTAAAGTTCCCTTGATTTGTTCAATTTTTTCTGCAGCCAGTAAACTTTTTGAGGTTTTCTTGATGTTTTTTCTTCTTTTTATTTTTATGAAGTAATACTGATTCGAATACTGATATATATTTCGGCAATCTGTTATAAACTTTCAATCCTTGTTGCTTGCCTTGGATCACAATTAGACAGCATTAGCCAAGATCACTTTCATTGGATTCTGATGTGATTGTAAGAAAACAGTCAACGGTGTGGAGTTTGGCTTCTATGAAGGTATTCAGTTGGGACATGGAATTGGACAGGGGTGTGTTCACTCAACAAAGGCAAGAGTTATATAACAAGAGCAAGGTTTGAACAACCGATTATTGAGGAGGACAAAGAGTAGGCTGGGATTATGTGATCAGCATCATCCAGACACAATTCAATGGCATCATGTCCAAGATGAGTCTCACATCTAAAAGAGTTCAGTTCAAGATATGATAGTGTTGTAAAATTTCTTATTCATATAGTTTGTCCCCGTGATTATATAAGATGCCATAATTTTTGAAAAACAAAATCGACAAATGGACCATGCAAACCAAAATAGATACCCAATTCCCATGAAATAAATTGGCTGATTACTGTTCTTTTCAAAAAATAGAGTTAGATCACTGTCTTTAAAAAAAAAAAAAGGAAAATTGCAAATTAATGAAGTTCTCTAAAAAGAAAAGGAAGTAGTACTACTTCAAATTAGCTAGCCGTTACAAAGGAGACAATTCATCAAACCCAAAGCACACTTTTGAAATTCAAATTATTTCAAAAAGACACCACTAGCCGCTGACTAAACGCCACCTCCGCCGCCGACGCCGACGATACACAGAGCCGGCGATGGAGAAGATCTGCGTCGCGGTGAGGCTGAGATCACCGGTACCATCCTCCGACGCCACCGCCACAGTCAACGGCAATTTCTGGAAGATAGAAGACAACCGCATCTCTCTCCACAAGCCTCACGGAACTCCCGTCTCCGGCGTCTCCTACACCTTCGGTATAATATTCGTCATCCTCGTCGTTTTCGCTCTCTGATGTTGAGTTATGCGCTTTGGAATTTGGATCTTGGCTGATTTGTTGGTGATTTGGGGTTGCAGATCATGTATTGGATCAGACGTGCTCCAATTCTAGGGTTTATGAGCTTCTAACCAAGGATATCATCAGTGCTGCCGTTGAGGGCTTCAATGGTAAACTGAAATTCACCGTAGCTCGTCCTCAATTCTGATTTTCTTAGTGCATTTTCACTTGTGTGCTTGGGCTTGACGATATACGATGTATGAAATTGAGTTGTGGTGTTCAGTTGATTTGGTATATGGACTGAGGTTTCCATGAATTGTTTCAGCTTGAAATGCACTGGCGAAATTGAGCTCTGTTTGTCCATGATTCATGATTCATTCATGTTTTTACCCTCATTGTTGCTTTTAGAGGCTTAATTTGTTGGGAGAAATAGTTACGGTCGTGTATGAATATCTTTTGCAGCATTTGTTACTTCTTTACTTCGTTATTTGAAGGGATTGGAGGCTAACTTTTGATTGATTTTAGTGAAAAAATATCAGATATGTGTGGGTGTTAAATTTTGTATTCTTGGATATATTGAAGTTTAGCAAAGTCAGTTCTGTACTACTAGTAGGGAGCGATATGTAATCATGTTATAGAAAGACGCCAAGTCTCGGGATTCTTTTCATGTCTGAGTGTCAAATTTGTTTCGTGAAAGGGAATCTATTTTTCCATTGGGTAATTGTTATGCTCCTCAAGGAAGAATTTAGATTGCTAGACCTATAAAATTTCATTATTGGGATCTGCTGATTAAATTTCAATTGCATTTGGTCATGTAGGTACCGTATTCGCATATGGACAGACAAGTAGTGGTAAAACTTTCACCATGAATGGTTCAGACTATGATCCTGGAATCATTCACCGTGCAGTTAAAGCTATTTTTGACAAAATCGAAAAGGTACAGTTGATTGTCACCTCAGCGATCCTTCTTTTTAACTGCTACTTAACTTGAAAGACTATCTTTCATTCACAAGTTTAGTCTTTTTCGTAATTTGTCCTAAGCCAACTTTTTTTGGCGTTGTGTCAGCTTCCCGAGCGTGAGTTTCTGATTCGTGTTTCCTACATGGAAATCTACAATGAAGAGATCAATGATCTACTTGTGGTGGAAAATCAAAAGCTTCAAATGCATGAAAGTTTGGATGTAAGCTTTTACTCAATGACCCCATTCTTTCCTAGAAGAAGGTGGCTTACTGGTGCTTGAAACTTTAAAGATTCACTTTGTTTCTTTTTGCAGCGTGGTATTTTTGTTGCGGGACTTAGAGAGGAAATAGTGAGCAGCTCTGACCAAGTTCTTAAGCTTCTTGAAGCCGGAGAAGGTGATGCCACAACAACGGATTTTTGACATTTTTCTTTCTACTGTCATCTGGATGGGGAGTTATGTATTTGCTACTTCTGATCTTTGAGCTTAATTTATGCAGTTAATAGACACTTTGGCGAGACAAACATGAATGTCCGAAGTAGCAGGTCCCATACCATATTTCGGATGGTAACACCTGAACATTTGTGTAGATTTTTGCTGAAGTTTTTTCATGGTCAGAACAATAGATGTCTAAAATGGATATGGCAACTCTTAGGTGATCGAAAGCAAGGGAAAAGAAACTGATTCTTCCAGCAGCTACTTCAGTTCAGATGCTATTCGTGTTTCAGTTTTGGTTTGTGACTTTCTTCTTTTTCATTATTTTCTTCATTTTTCATGAAGCCCTATCACAACTTCTCATAAATTAGTTCTTTGTGGGTGTTAACTTTCATTCTATTCTTCATCAAATCGTAGAATTTAGTAGATCTGGCTGGATCTGAACGAATTGCTAAGACTGGTGCTGATGGGGTGCGCCTCAAGGAAGGCAAGCATATCAATAAAAGCTTGATGGCACTTGGCAATGTGATTAACAAATTAAGTGATGGTGCTAAGCAGAGGTACTTCTAATGGTTGCAGTTAATGGTTTTTAATTGACTTCGAAGAGCATTACTCACATGAATAAAATACGTTTACAGGGCTCACATTCCTTATCGTGACAGCAAGTTGACTCGCATACTTCAGAATGCTCTTGGTGGCAATGCTAAGACATCAATCATCTGTACTATAGCACCCGAGGAGATCCACATTGAGGAAACAAAGGGAACTCTCCAGTTTGCCAATAGAGCAAAACGCATTACCAACTGTGCTCAAGTTAATGAGGTAATCTTGTGCACTACATAGTTTTGGTGCAGATATATGAAATTTGTAGTTTAGTTAATCTGCATCGAAGATGTTTGTTTCCGGAAAGTTTTGCTTCGACAGGTTTAGTGGGGTTAAGCTAACCAACAAAATTGAACGTTTTCAGATATTAACTGACGCGGCCCTACTGAAGAGGCAGAAGTTAGAGATAGAAGAATTACGTGAAAAACTTCAGGTAAACATGTTGCCTATGTTACTTCATGAAGAATTTATAAAACAAGGATATTTACACATGTTTGTATTAGGGATCTCGAGCTGAAGTGTTGGAGCAAGAAGTCTTTAAATTGCGGAACGAGATGCTAAAGGTACAGCATTACCCTGTTATGCTAGTCCGTTTATCATTCGTCATTGCATCTTATGCTTCTATGAACTGCTAAATTGAAATTTGATTGTGTAATCTATGTGTTATCAGTATGAACTAGAGCGTGAGAAACTTGCAATGGAACTTGAAGCGGAGAGGAAGTTGCATAAACAGAGAGATGAATGCATCAAAGAGCAACAAATGAAAATCGACAACCTCAGCAATCTGGTAAACAATTCAAATGTTATCAACAAATCTTTGTTTTGAAGGCAATTATGCTACCATCAATTGGGGATATCTTTAATTATATTTTTTACATTTTTTCCCTTGAAGACGAAAGCTTCAATGAACCAAAGTGATTTCAAAAGCTCTGCCAGTTTCACTAGTACTCCAGGAAATGAGTTTAGCACCCCATGTATCAAAGCAGCTCCAAGCGCCTTTGTTGCAAGAAGATCCAATTATAGAAGTGGACATGATTCGATTTCCAGCCCTATACCTGAAATTTTCAGCAATGTTTTAGACGAAGATGCATGGATGCAACTGAATAAAGGTTATGTTGCTGACCTTGATTCTGTTCTTATGACACCTGCGACAAAAGTTCGGTCTCTGTCGACTGGTGGCACAGCTCCTGTAAGTTTTTAGCTTATTTATCACTGAACTATAGCATGCTCCAAAGCATTCTCCAAAGTTTTAACTGTCCGTGATTTCATTACTACCACGATTTGACAGGGTTTCTCGAATAGTGACTATGAACAAGAGGTTCAAAATCTCAAGAAGCAGCTGGGAATTGCTGAGAAAGAGAAACAGGAACTCGAGGTTATTCCTTGTCATTTTTCTTGTTTGATTACGCGAGGACAAATATGTGACTCGTCTCAAGTGCATTGTTCTGGAAACAGAATAATCATGCTTGGACCCCTTTAATCAATGAATCACAATAATATGATGTATAAATATGGTATATGGATCCACCGGACAACATCTGTCTGACTCGTCTCATTGTATTCCATGCATTATACAGATAAAGCTAGCGGAGCAGGCACAATTGAACAGAAAACTGATGGGAACAAATGATGAACTGCAGAAAGAGGTCAAGAAATTTCAGGACATTCCACAAGTCTTACAAAACTCAGTGACAACTTGTAAGGATATATATGAGGACATTGTATCCGTTATGAAGGTAAGCCTGAAGTCTCTTTGTGCTTATGTCTTCTAAGTACTACTTCCTAAGTTCATTTTAATGCCTATGCCTTCTATATGTGCTTATTGAACTTCGTGTTGCTGAAGATTCATCATGGCAATTCTGTAGAGTTCGGTGGTGGATG
Organism: Drosera capensis; assembly: GCA_001925005.1. Classification (NCBI taxonomy): domain Eukaryota; kingdom Viridiplantae; phylum Streptophyta; class Magnoliopsida; order Caryophyllales; family Droseraceae; genus Drosera; species Drosera capensis. The sequence continues at coordinate 21,641 of LIEC01006124.1, forward strand.
AGAAATCTTTTGCTGCCGAGTTGCTAGGTAGTACAAGCGAGATTGGTGTGAATCTCTTCTCAACGTTGGAATCCTGTGTTTCGATGGCTGTGGATGACAGTGCACCCTTCAATGGAGATAACTTAATCCTTGAACAGCAATGCAAACTGTTGTCCGAGAGACTGAATAAGACAGTGACATCATTAACTTCACAAGAAGTAGCAGCAGCACAAGACGGAGAGATTAGGAGTTCAAATATCAGAACCGGTTACAAGGTAGGTTTCGTGTTTCTTCACAAAGTGATATTATCCTTTAAAGAGTATACCTGTTGCATTTTTTTGGTTCTAAGATTATGTTGCTAATGCATCAAGAGATTATGGATTACGATTTCCTACACTTATCCTGTTGCATTTTAGGGACTTGAACTTGTGGGAGACTCGGCATCTTGGAAGCAGAAACTGAGTAATGAACTCAATACAATTAAAGACAAGTATCTTTGCTTGGAACATAAGCTTGACCAGGATACCGAGCTCCTGGCGATATCTAAGGCGAAATACCATGAACTCGAAAGAGAGTTCAGGCTACTGAAAGAAGAAAGAGATGTTCTGCAGCATGAACTCTCTGACTCAACACAAAAGCTAGCAGTTGCTTCTGAAAAAAGAGACAAGAGTTTGAAGAATTTTAAAGCCGAAAACCAGAAAAGGAGAGATCTTGAAGATGAGATCAAACAGTTCAGTATCATGTTTGCCTCGAGACAGAGATCGCTAGCGTGCTTCCACAATGAGTTCAAATCGAGGATTGAGAGCCTGAGAGCACATAATCCCATTGCAGTACCTAATTCTCTTGGTTCTACACTCTCCGATTAAACATGAAGGCAGTTTCACAGTGTTTATTGTTAGCTGTTTGCTAGCATGAACTCTATGGTTCTCGCATAAATGTTGGATACTCTATGCAGATGTACTGACGTACTACAGTTTTCATGTTTTCAATAGTATAATATCCCTGACAATGAGTTGCAAGTGATTGTGCACTTTCAAATCTAACTTGCTTCATAGTTAAAATTTCAAACAATTTGACTTCAGATTAATATTATCGTAGCATCATCGGACTGCATTGAGAACGAAAAAATTACAATCACTGGCTCAACTTGCAAACAGGCTCAACTTGCAACACACGCGTATTATGGATTGGCTCTCTGTTTTTGTCTGAACTACAAAATTTTCTACCATACAAAAGAAAGACGGCTAGTGAGGCTTTGGCTTGTACCCATCAACCGAGAAATTTCTTGTTGCAGCTGGCAAAGCTAGACGAATCCCATCAAGCTCAGGCTTCGCAATGACTTGGCAACCAAGACGAGACCTGCAGGAGTGTTTTACATGTATTATACGACCATGGCAAGATCAAAAACAAGGCTTGATATGGAAGGTGTACTGATGAATCAAGATGCCTACAATTCAGTCAATCCAAAAGCAAGATCCAACATGTCATTTTCTTCATCAGTCGGATCTTCGAGTTTATTGTAGAATTCTGCGTCCTGAAAGTAAAATTCCACATAAGACATTAGAAAGACAGATGTCATAAAATGATGGTAGCTCACCTGAAATCAAGTGTTCTTCGTGTTTATATTGCCCTAGCGAACAGAAACTTTACCGACAATGAGGGAAAAAGACGCCTTGGATATATAGTTTTCAGTTCCAATATCATCAAAGACATAAATGTGCTTTGGGACATGAGCGATAGAAGAGAGAAGAAATGATAGAAATGGTGGAGTGGTAAGATACTGTAACAATCACATGGCAAGTGGAGCACGCCAAGGATCCTTCACATGCGCCTACAACAGCATAACAATTCATTCCATTATATGACCAGAACTTGTATATTAAGCATAGCCTCATAACGATGAATTTGCTATCTCTGACGCAGCACAGAACATTACCTTCAAGCTCTATGTCGTTTTCATGGGCGGCCTCTAACATAGAGGTCCCAACCGGCACCGTGATATGTTTTTCTTCTCCGTCCGTGAGAACAAAAGTTACATTTATCCTGAAAAAGTGAGCACACAGAGAAATAATCATGGAGAATGCAAATGTAAAACCAAGAACAGAAACATCAAACAGAAGCATGAATCAGATAAAGTGCAAACACTCCTACAACCTCGTAGTGAGGCTGTGATAAGTACTACACAGTGGAGAAAATTGGCACTAACATGAGTTTAACACAGTATGTTGAGAACATCAAACACTACTATGTTGCTTGTAAACATGAAGAGCCACATCAACGAGAGCAATGCTGTTGAACAAACTAAATGGTACTTACATTGTTTTTTCCTCATTCCCTTCCTTGGAGGTCTCAGCAGCAGCTGTAGTAAAAAAGCATTGGCGACGACCCTAAAAAACAATTACGGATTTAAAGGTTCAGGACTTTTAAGTAAAATGCGTCGGAAGATTATTGGTTCAAGTTTACATTTTTAAAATCAGATACATGGTCCAGATAGTTGATCTCGACGATATGCAGTGTTTTGAGCTTTCAGGTCTGAGGCCTTTCGTCATTAGTAAAAAAAGAAGCTTGGATATAATCTATTCCTGTTTCATAAACCGAAAACTTGAAATGTGCAACACCAAAAAGAATAAACAAGGAAAAGGTTGCTTACAGAGTACTGGAAACGACCATCACTTGCATGCAAATATAGCTTTCTTGGATTGTAAGTTGATTGCCCTGATAAACAAGGACATTCATGTCACATAAACAGCGGGAGAATCATACAGCTCCATACAACACACTCACCATATTCTGATTAAATGCTTGCTCAGATGCTAATGAAGCATCAAAGATTCGATAGTGACGATAAAAATGCTCATTAACAGCATTACAGTATATGTTACAAACAATCATGCTATTTCTGGACATTCAATCTACAATTCACATTAGAAGCGAGAACATCACACAATGAGAGAGATAAATTCGTCGAGCCAAGGAATAGAGACGTTTCATCGTGTAAGTTTCACTCACACTAAACACAAACCTTTCATCGTGTAAGTAAAGAGACGTGATCCAAGTCTTGAAAGTCTAGAAACTATCATAGTAATCTTTCTTATGTTACTAGAGCAGCAGATGACCTGCAACATGCGACAAAAAGAAGAGACAACAGCTAAGAAGACACAGCAAGAGCTATTCTGAAGCAAAACAGCACTCGAAACACATTATTCGAACCCTCAAGCTTATTCTTTTCATAGTAGAAACAAAATTCCACATGCATAAAAACAAATGGCAATACATGGCGAAAGGTGATCAATTTAAAGCCTTGCAAGGTTAATTAATTGCCCATTTTAGTATGTTCGTGTAATCTACAAATTGGTCGAGGCGACTCAACCACAAACCCAATTGAATACAAATGAGCAGTCTGTGAAGAAATCGATGAAACTAACCAAAACCCGCAAATTGAATGAGAAATTGACAGTGGTAGCCGACAACTGAAATGGAGGAACAAGATGGGTCGATTCGGAGAATACGAGGGTAAACCCTCGTCGGCGAATTTGGGGTTGCCGGTTGGGAGTTTGGTCAGGTCGTGTGCGGTGCCTTCTTGGGTTCCAGGGCTATGTTGGTAATAAGAAATCTATCTGCATACGCAGAAATGTTTCGAGACAACAAACGAATGGTCTTGATCGATACAGGTCGGTTAACGTACAACCTATTAAGGTCACATGTGACCGGTGACGAGGAATGCGTGTATCTTTTCTTCTACGAAAAACTCTTTCTATCAATTTTGTAATACGAAACGGATTAGAATCAAGATGATAACAAGGGAGGTTTATAAATTGCGAAAACAAAGAAAGCAAGTCACCTTGGTAGGAAAACAATGCATGATGTATCATTAACACTTGATTTGAACAGTCCAACTTTTGTAATAGGGTGACATTATGATGGTTTTCTTTGAACAAGAAACACGATCTACATCATGCCATTTACAACCCTTCTCCAGGACAAGAACACCAGAATTTTCATGGTTGATTTTACGGCAACGATTGAAACAAGTTTTTGGCGAAATTACAATAGGAGTTAACTCGTAACATGTCTTTGGAACGGACTCAAAATCCAAGACCCACACAGAGTCCAGATGAAGTTCATAAAGGGAATTACCTCACTACTCAATGTTGCCGACATACAGCAGAAGGTCTACATAAATCAATAACGATCTCTTTGCAGAAATTCACTGCCGCCTTGACACAAGCTACTATTTTCTGAAGGTTTACATACATAAACAAGAAACAAAGAACGACGAGAACAATCGACGTAATCAACTGCAACAGCGATACGGCAACAAGAATCTTCAAATCTCAGATCAAGCCATGTGAGCTTTAACCATGCTCTTCTTCAATCTCCCTCCTCTTCCCCTTTGCGACTTGCAAACTCTTCGCACCTTATCAGAGTGCACCAAAGCCCTTGCGCCTTCGTTAAGTCTTCAGCAATTCCATTCTCATGACAAAAATATTTCATCACCATACAAGAATCAGAAGCAACGAAGCAGCTGGAAAACAAGCAACAATTTCTATCAACATGAAACAAGACGAAATGTAGCGGCGTGCGTAACCCCAACCTATTGACTAGTATCAAATTAGGGCTTTAAACACCGCAATCTCAATTTCAGGAGTGCACAACCACAGAACTTTGACTAGCAACTCAATCCAGTGAAACATCGAAAGGCAACGCCTGCAGATACTAGCATAACAAATTCTCAACAGCTCTACCCTTCCAACGAGCTGTCACCGGAGAAAGACAAGAATCCAACTAGTTCAAATGGAAAACAACAGATTCAAAAGCATGGAATACAACATCTCTGCTGTCCTCGAGTGAAAGATATGTGTAGTTGCTCATATACTATCCAGCTAAGAATAGGAGTCTTTCACGCCCAAAGGCAATCAGAACGAGGAATTGTTTTTAATCATCGCAAATCCTTTTCAACCTCTCACAAAGTCCCACGATTAATCAAGCACATTAACAAAATGGCAAAAAAACAAACTCAGGTAGTAGTATTTTCTTAACTTCAGGAACTAAAAATCCAAACTTTAACGAGAATTACAACAATTCGTGACCTAATTGAATCTAGATGCGTTTCTAAAGAGAAATACAGGCCAAAAAAATCAAAGGAAGAAGATGAAAAATATCAGAGAAGAGAAACGATTCAAAGAGAGAAATGAAAGCAATGGAGGCAATTAAAATTGGGGGAGAAGTGCTCATATTCTATGGGTGTATGATAGAGTCTATCATGCCGATACAAATAGCAATTCAGAACAAGCAATTTCTTTTTACAATCATCGCAACCAAATCCCCAAATTCCCAATTTGCAATCCCAATTGATTTCGAAACTCTGAACAGAAATATAGCAAATTGTGATCTAAAAATGGACGAGAGAAACAAAGCGATGAAGAGAGCTCAGACTTCGACGGCTAGGATGCATTATTGATATAACTTGATGGTGAAAGTGATGTAGGTGGAGGGAGTCACACAAACCCTAATCCTAGCAGATGCGGCGGCGATTGGGGTTTGATGTTTTGCAATAATTTGGGTCAAAAGCAAGTTATCTGCCGAAGTCCAAGCCCATTCTCAATACATCTTTGCCAATTTAGCCCATCAACATTAGCTGGATTCGAGTATGATGATTGTCCTGCCAAGTTCATTCATATTCTATTCGGGGATGTGGGGACTACGGCAAATGCAGTTTCTTGACTGAAGCCCCCCTCTTACAAATATGGCAGATATAGATCAAACTCTTGCGTATGGCTTGTAAGCATTCCAGCAAATGCATCACCGGTTTTTAATTGGCGAGCATTACCAATGTCGGTCGTGTTTGCACAAAGATCTTGCTTCATGTCAATGTAGAGGCGTATCGTATCGGCTATAGACTGATCGAACCCCGCAACAAGCTTCGAGAAATAGTCTCCTTGTTCTATGAGATGAGGCTTTCCAAAACGTTCCATCTCCTACGACTACTTCTCACTGAAAGCCTTTCTGACACTATTGCTAAATCCATCACCGAGTGTGGAATTTCAGTGCAAATGTGCAACAATGTCAGCAACTCACATTGAGTATACATAGGCAATAAAACCATCTGAAAGTGAGAACAATTTTGCAGAAGAAAGAATGCAACATCCATTGTACAAGATTAAAATGCAGAAGAAATAACCAACACATTGTTCAACTCAACCGGGCAAACATTATTAAATAGTCCCTTTGCTCACTGTCATAGAATGTTAATGACATCGAATAGATACAGTACAGTTCATAGTAGCACAAACCGCCTCAGAGTAAATATCAAAGGGTCTTATTGTTCTCCGTCCTAGGACTGCTTCCAGCACTACTGTGCGACACTGAGCCATATGCATTCTTCTGTAGGACGCCGGTAGGAGATGAGGAACTCGGCTGAGGGCTCCTGTCCCAACTCTTGGACAAGAGATCAAGACCAGGTATATCTCTATGCTCACCTAAGCTTCCCTTGGTGCTGTGTAAAACCTCGCCAAGAGGACCTCCCAGGGACTTATCCCAAGAGATAGGATATGATGCAGTTGAGTAATTGCCTACTACAAGTCCCATCTGAACCATACCATTCTCTTGCGATGGCGAGGCTGTGATATTGTTGATCGGAGAGGAAGTGGATGACATGAAATCTAAGGGAAGCATAGGCAAGGATGTTGATTGGTTGGACCTGTAGGATTCAGGCCACGGAGTGCCAGAGCGGGCAACAATGGCTTGCAATAGGGGGTTTTGCACTTTAGATTGTGGATTATTGCTGTCGAGGGAGGAAGCATAGCTGCCACATGAAGGATAGGTTTTCTGGGAACTACTTAGAACCGACTCGGTTGATTGACCTCCAAAATCATATCGAGCTCGTTCTTCACATGGAACCGGATATTTAGGAGGAAACATGGTTTCTCTCATGTTGAGGCCAATGTCAGAAGGGAGAAAAGAAGTTCGCGTAGTAGTGTCTTGCACTACTGGATGTTTGCCACCAAGCATCCTATGAAATAAACATCAACATGTAAAGTTCAATTAAAATGTGAAACAATAGGACAGCATGGCTGAAGTATTCAAGAACTTCCGTTTCTCTTAATGTTCCATTAGGCTATTAGAGATAATGCAATCCACAGGAGATGCGCGGGGCCATGGTTTATCGTTACCTATTGACAAGAGGAGATGCCGGTGTATCAGAGGCACCAAGCGGCCAGTTCTTAAACCGCTGGTTGCCAATGTTGAAGCTGTCGGTTGCACCACCACAAGCCATTGATGCAGAAGAGGATGAGACCAACGGAACTGATTTTGTGGTGGATGCGGTGCTGCTTGTGGCAGCTAGAGAGACAACGGAATTGCCATTTTGGCCTTCCACAGGCTTTCTTGAACGGTGGCGGCCCCTATTGATATGTCTTTCACAGTACTTCTGATCAACAACAGCGTCCCTAGTGCACCGCCATTTCTTTCCATCTGTCCGTCTACACCGTCCAGGCTCAGGATCGGCGCTGTTTGAGAACCCCAGATGAAAAGCACCCCATCCAACTAGCAACAGCAAACAATATATACAATGAACAACAAGTACATTTTCAAAAACAGAACCCTTGAAGAAAATGGACATTGATAGCTTTTCCCATACAAGAAACCGCAAGAGAGCTATTATTAGCATAGTCACACATTCCACTTATATGGAACAATGAACCCAAATAAGTGCTCATAAAGTTCAACTTGAAAATAGCGCTCCACATACAGGACCTTACACTCTTAGAACGTTCAGATTAGGTAGGAGCACAAGAGGCTTACATGGATTATGCCTTAAAGGGTCACCAGTGAAGCTAGAGATTCCAGCAGATTCAAGGGCTTTTCTGATGGGGAACAGCAGATTAGGTGGTATAGGCTCATTTGACATGAAATGCTTGTAGATCAAGGCCTGATGCTCAAGCTCAAGCCATTGAGAAGGGGTGAATGGACCCTTAACTCCATTCACAAAACACACACCAGCATTCAATCCCCCTGAGCCATACCCTGAAAATAGCAAACACACCAAATCAGAGAACAAAAACAACACTGGAAACACATGAACAAAAATGCTCAAAACACTTCTAGTCTATATATCAGCAGACATGGAAAGGCCCACCTAGAACCAAAAAGATACTGTTCACTCTGAGTTTCATAGAAGGCAAAAAACACTGTTCCAAATAAGTATCAAACCTAGAGGACCAAGAAAGGGAGACAATAGCTTTCAAGAAAGGGAAAGGTTTCCCTTTTCTCCAACCTTGACATGGCTTGGGGACAAACCATAAGTAACATTCTCACATCAAAAACACCAAGCAATCAAGCCATCAACAAAGAGAACCCATCACCAAATTAGAACACACACTTTCCCTCTTCGATGCCACCATTTTGGGGAATATATGTGGTCATTCACTCAATCAAACAGTCAATGTCCAAGAAAACTCCACATTCTACCTTGGATTTCCCCAAAACAAGAAGCAAAATGGTGAAAACAAGGGTCTGAGGTATAATGACCTGAGAAACTCAACATGGTGGCAGATTCAAAATCACAACTTTTTGATTCTTTTGAGGCTCTATCATCCTCAGATCTCTGATTCCTCGACAACCCAGATCTAGAAAAGGCCTTGTTGTTGTTGTAGTATTGGGATGATGACGGAGAGAGTGGATGAATAGAAGGACCAAAGCCTGTGAGTGGTGCAGAGACACTGAAATCATCCAGACCCACTAGTCCAGACTCCATTAAAAGCAATACCCATCAAGGGGATTCATGGATTGGGTGGTCCGGAGACAAAGGAACAGAAGATGAAGGGATGTACTGGTACATTTCATTTCTTTTGAGTGAGTTGGGCGAGAATGCTCTCACTTCACTTCTTCCCTACTTTGTGTTTCTTTTGGCCTTGTAGGGGACTGGAAAAAAAAAAAAAAAAAAAGAGAGTTGGGTACTGACCAAGGAAAAGAGGAAGAATTGACAGTGTGAAGGGTAAAGGAGACTGGAGGGTGCGACAGACATATATCTGATCAGGGTCTCGATTAAATCTGAATTCGTATATTAAGTGTTAGCCCTTCTTGGATAGGCAGATTTTGAAAAAAATTGAACCTTCTACAACTTAGACCACACAGCATTGCGCATAACTTGTTCGCTTCTATGTTAGTTGTTCGCTTATGTGCACAGATTTGTTTATGGCTGCCTAGTTATGTTCGTACCCAGTCCTAATGCCTAATCATCTCTAAATCTTTGTGTTTTTATGTTGCACTAGCAATCAATCAAACACCTTTTCTGAAAACTGATAGATTGTCAATACAATCAATTGCAGAATTGCACAAACCTGAAAAGGGAATATAAACAGAGAAACAAATAGGATGTCAATGGAAGCGGACATGTACATATGCATGTGTTGTCCTTTTTCCTTGCTAAGAAACCTGGTAGGGGCCGGAATATGTATGCAAAAAAAAAAGAGATACCTAAATGGCCAAGTGGCGAATGTGGGTGGATATGTTGTTGGGATCCAATTAACAGGAACCCCGATATGGACCATTCTCTGCCCACTTAATCACAAAAACAGGCGCATTTGACCATTGAGTGTATGTTGCTTCCATTCTTTTGGTCTCCTTTTATATCATCGCAAGAACTGTTCCGTGATTAAATGATAGTGATAGTGAAATATGGGTTGTGTAATTTCTCATCATAACTTCTCATAAGTCATTGGTTCAATTAAATCCACCTTGAATTCTGCTGTGGTCTTTTCTGTTAAGAAGAAGAAACTCACTGAAAATAATCTTTTTTTAAAAATTTTATGATTAAGAATTTGACATCAACAAATAATCTCCGAATAAGATTATATATAATATCGTGTTTTTATTTTAAAATTTTAATATATATATATATATATATATTACATACACATGAATATAAATCTTATTTTCATATCAAATCATGTCTGATCTCACAAGATATATTAGGTTTTTATAATAAATTTATAAATAAAATTAGATATAATCATTATTATACACATATTAAATTTTATAACGATATGTCTATAAAATAAAAATATTTTAAAAATAATGAGATGAGGGAAATACATTGATATAAGTTGGCTAATTAGAGCCCGTAGGCAAGTAGTAGCAGGCATGTGTCGTACAAAGATTAAAAAGTTCAACGCTATGATTCGGTTTGGTTCGTATATTCCCACGCCCTCTTTATCACATTGACACACACACACATTGACACACAGTCAGAGGGCAGTAAGAGCTCGCTACTCGCAACTCGTAGACCACTGGACGACTAAACTGCTGTTACTATCTCTCTCTAGCTAGCCCGTATATGCTAGGAGTAGTACATTGAAATGATTATTGTTTTACCGTATTTGTACACCAGCACAAACAGAATTATTCTAAGATACGTATATATGTCATCCTATATTATCATCGATTCGAATTTTATAAAGAATTAAATTTTTGATATGTTTTTTATATAGTAAAGTTTTGGTGACAAATAGAACTTTAGTTACTAAAGTTCAATATAGTCCAAAAGAACCATTGATCAAATTTTGTTTAACAGGTAACGTTCAAAAACAAAAATAAACCAAGTGATGAGCCACGATTAAAGAAAAAGATAGAGAGTGAGCCCAAGAGGACAATTTTGATAATCGTCAAAAACAAATTTTGAAAAAAAAAACTATTTAGATAATTAATTTGTAATTATAATTTGATAATTTTGTTTATAAAAAGATCCAAGAAAAATAAATTACTCTATTTTTTACACTCAAATCCCGTGAGTTGGACACTTTACTTCATATTTTGCCTATATATGTGGTTTGATTTTAGCAATCACGTACATACCTCTATATATGTGTGTGTGCTGAGATGGGAACGTAGACTCTTTGGAGATGGTTACATTGTTCCGAATTAACTAGTTGGAAATCAAGTTGTCTTCATCTCTCGTCGTCTTGAAAATTGAATTAACAACGTATAGGTCTCTCCAAATCATTTCGGAAGGCTTTCTCTCCAAACCCAAGCGAATCCGAGCACGATCAAACTTAGCAAAGTAACACTAGTATTATTAGTATTCAAATAAAGGTAACCCCAATGTACAAGCGATCCAACCCTCCAATATGAGATCGCCGGTTACAACCCCCCTATTAGGTGCCAAGTTGGTGGGGATGGATATGCAATCGGTCCCATATGTAGTAAATGAAGGAAACCCACGAGGATGATACCATCAACGATTTCCTCAGATCGTTCAGTCCAAATTCACCCAACCAATTCACTCACTTCGCACCAACAAAATATACTCTTCACGTCAAAAAGAGAAAGAGAAAGAGAAAGAGAAAGAGAGTAGTGGCCTGGCGTAGGGGTGATGTTGACGTCTCAACGGTAAATGTGGGGAGCCACGTGGAAGCATGAATTTGCAATATACTCTCGCCTCCCCGTAGCCGACAGCCTAGTGTGGGGTCCGCTACCTTGCAAGCTATTCGCCAGCTTGCAATTCTTCTTCTTCTTCTTTATTTTTGCCTCCCTTTTTTATCTTTCCATTAGCTGTCAGAACAAAAATCACGGTCCTCTTCTTTCTCTGTCTCCCCTCGGTTTTCGCGAGATTTAGACGATTATACTTATGCTGTGTTAAGAATTTGAATGGAATTTAAATTTTGAATTATCCAAAGTTCTGGTTTTTATTGTTGATGCGTATATTTCATCTTCAAATTTAAACATGTGTGATATTCTCTTCCTCGTAAAAAAAATTTCATCCGATAATAATTTTATTTGTGGGTTGATTTTAATGATAATAATTAATTTATCCTTTAATTTGTATGAAAGAGAAACAAATAAGGATAAAAAAAAAATAATAAGACAAATTAATGTAATATAAAATAAAAATTAAGAGTGTTTTTATCAACAACAAACTTATAAATAAAATAATATTGTATTTCATCCGTCAAACAAAAAATGCAATATTTTTTTAGGACGTTTCATAATAAATACAATTTTTAGATTTTTTTTCACACGAGAAATATATCAAATGAGTTACGCTATACATTAACTCTATTTGTAACTGTTACAATAAATCAAATTGAATAATATAAATTCAACATAACCAAAAAAAATTTCATGTCAAATTAAACAGTTATGTTTTTTTTTTTTAATTTGTTAGGGACGGACAGTAATTCTTTCTTTTAGAAATAGGGAGTAATATGCAACCTTTGTTTCTTCTAATTTCTTGGTGGTAGAATTTAAATCCATAATATTACATCAACTCTCGGTTCAATTCTAACCTATCAAATTTCAAATGGAGAGAAAATAGTGTGAACTGAAAACAGATATCCTAATTCACGCTCGACTCATCACCAAATTGTGTCGTTTTGCCCCACAAAATTCTTTAATAACTTTATCTTATAAGTTGAGAATTCATTGATTTTATATTAGGAATCAAACAATTCATAGAAAAAACAAAACCCTAATTTACGGCAACTTCATTCCCTGGTCGCCTCGTTTTCTCCTCAAAATCCATTGTATTTATATTAGAAATCAAGCATAATTGATATATATATATTTTTTTTTTTTGGATATATTCTGAAAAGATTGGAATATAAAATTTGTGTCATATAGATTTTTTTTTTTTTTTTTTTTTTTTGAAATTCACAAATCTCAAAAACCATCGGATCTTGTTATTCTGTGCCTATCTTAATCAATGATTATTAGCATCTAAATTTGATATATTCAGTGATACTATAAAATCTCACATGAAGCTTAACTTATCCGTGTAATCCACAAAATTACTTCAAACCTATCCAATTTTAAAAGAGAAAAATAGCGGCAACACACAAACAGAATTCCTAATTTACGGTCACCTCGACTCCCAAATTTGTTTCTATTCTCTTCCAGATTCGATTTTATTTGCTTCTAACAATGGCGAAATCATCGAATTAAAGGAAGCTGTTTGTGGGTGGAATCGGGTCGCGAACAAACGAGGATGATTTATCCGATTATTTCTCACATTTTGGTGCAGTGTTTGTCGTCTATTGTTATCACGGATCGTGTCACGGCGGCTCCTAGAGGGTTCGGGTTCGTTGAGTTTGTTGATCCTTTGAGTACTGATAAAGCTCTCGAGACATCCATACATGTGATCAATGGAAGAGCAGTATGATTTTAATATTGTTGATTGATCATCAAGTTCTAGTTTTTCAATCGAGTTAGAATAATTAAAATAATCCATCAACAAAAACCGATTAGGATACCAACATGAATGATATGTCAGGACCTAACAATGGTGAATATCATATTATCGCAAATAAGATTTTTGTTGGAGATTTGAAAGTGATATAACTGAGGAGGAGTTCGAGAATTATTTTGGGAAGTTTGATAAGATCCTGGATGGGTCCTAATTCGTGACAGTGTAACTAATAAGTTACGAGGTTTCGATTCAATCATCTTTGAATCCAAACAAGTGGTCGAAGACCTTTTGAAAGATAACTTTCATGTACTCGATGGAAAGGTGGTTGAAGTGAAAAGGGCAATTCCAAAAAAATTGAGCATAGGCGTTGCTGATGATAATGGTTTTAGTCAGAGACTTGATACCGGAAGTAATGACCCATCGTATGACAGTTACTTGAAGAACTATCTGCCTTATTATGACACATACGACGGTTGCCATCGCGACCTTTTTCGCTCTCCATGTCTGGTGATTTGCATGGGTATTACTATGGTACATGCTTTGATACATATAAGTACCAAAGTGGTACTCATTCTTATATGTCATATGTGATGCCATGGACTATCCCTTGGAACTCCATGATTAATTTCACAAATGCATGGGTATGGGGTTTCAGCTTATGAAACTAACAATTACTATCGTACAAACATCACCGATGGAGCAGGTGGTGCCAATACACGTGATCATTTCATCGGTTGATAATAGTAGTGCCACGTTGGATGGCTCTGTTTTGGCTATCATGGATCCTATCACGATGCCTAACGACTATCATCAAGTTAGTGAACCCCTTCAAAAGGTATGTATAACAAGGTCTTATTATTGGCGGTTTATTTTTCTGATGGAAAAAGAAGTAGAGTATTGACATGAATGATATGTCGCAGGACAATAGAAACCTTGAAATCGTCCTAGAATATAAGTAAAAAAGATGTTCTTCCTATCCTCGATACAAGACAATACTATTTTGGTGAGGAGATCATATTCTAATTTCACCTGGAAGAAAGAGTTACAAGTGTATGAGTCTAACCGACGGATGTCAATGTGATCTCGTGGTTGTGCAAATGGTTTTATTTTTTTGTTAAACTCATTTTTGGTTTTTCATCATGTAAATATTAATTTGAGTTAAATGGTCATATGTTGAATTTGGGCCTTTCTTTGACACGAATGATGAATCTTAAATCATCGGGGCCGTGTACTCCTTTAACTTGATCCATGTTTTATGACGCGTCCAGATTTGGGTCTAAAGCGTCATATCATGCAAAAGCTTAGTGTATGAACTAGATGAATTTGTCAGGATGAAAGGAACCAATACAAAATAAAGTGTTGTTTGTTACATGGTGTTCGATTGTATATGTATATAACTTCTTCACAGGCAGACACAAAATAAACTTCGTCCAATTTCAGAGTATAGCAAGAGAAAATCATTTCATTGTTGAGTATAGAGTTGAGCAACACTCAGATTCGTGATTTGATGTAACGATACAAATAATCTGCAAAATTATGTGTGTGGATTAAGTGTGCCGTTGTGAGAGTATTGAGTGTACAAACAACTCAATAAGTGAACCAGAAACAGTCAATCGCTGCGACATGTTGGGTCTCTCACCACCACCGGCCACACCCCTCGCCGCCGCCAGATGCTTCCCTTCATCTTCATCCCCACTCAAGCTGACTACTAATCAAAAGCCAACCCTCTTCGCCAAATCCAAACCACCCACAAGATCATTCATCAATCCCATTTCAAAACGCTTCCCACTCGCAATCTCCAATTCCGACGCCGCCGCACCACTGAAACAAGATGCTTCGTCGACGCCTTCGACCCCGTCTTATTCAGCGTCTGACGAGACGGTTTCAGTGGGTGAAGAGGGAGTTCCACTTGAAGGGGTGATTCAATTCGAGAAATCGGGTTCGGGGTCGAAGATTCAGAAATGGGGGTGAGTCAAACGTGGAGTCTTTGTTAGGGTTTTGGGGATTGTGGTGGTGATTTCGGGATTTTCTGGTTAATGGGTTTTGTGGGATTTGTGGAATTTGTGCAGGAGGATAGCGTTGTTGGCTGGAGGGGACGTGATGGGGTTGGTTCTGTTTGCGGCGATTGGGAGATTGGGGCATGGCTTGCCGGTTTTTGATGTCGATACGCTGCGGACTGCTGATCCTTTCATTGCTGGTATGATGGTTGTGTGATGTTGTTGCTTGATTGAACTACTTGGAGAAATATATGTAGGAATAGTGGGTTTTGTATGCATGGATTTAGAATCTTTGGTGTGATTAAGGAAACCGATTCGTGGGGTAATTTTAGATTCCTCATTGACGATTCATGGCACACGGGGCAGGATTCTGGATGTATATACCGGAATCAATTCCCTGGTGTGCTGAATTTAATACTATCCGTTTTCGCGCTGTGGCATGTGGCATGTATACTGGGACATAGGGAGTATATAACATATAGTAGTGTAATTTGATTGGTCATTTCGATATTATGCGATGAATTGTACTTGTGTATTTTGGGTGCTTGAGAGGTAATTTATGGCAGTTTTTGCATGTTGAGATTTTATTTGATTGTCATCATCTCGGTGGACAGGTGAACATCGTCATGGTTTTGATGTAGCTTATTCTATGTAATGCGATAAAGGCTTGGTTTAGTTGTGATTAGTGGTCTTATTGTTGTTTCACAGTGAAGCACAATGTGATTACAGTGGGCAATGAGTCTTAGATTTATTTTCATGGTTTGGAAATTACTTTTTGAGGTGGGTTATGGTTGCTCTTCGTTAATGATTTGATGATTGATATAGGATGGTTCTTGAGTGCTTATTTTCTTGGAGGGTATGATGAGAACGGTCGTGGTATGAATGGATGGACCAAGGCTGTTATTGCTGCAGCTAAATCGTGGGCTTTAGGAATTCCTGTGAGTTCTACCACCCATACTTTTTCAGCTTGTTTTGCAGATTTGGACTATCATGTTGAATGTCATGTTATCTCGGGGGGATCTCAATACGGTGTGCGGGTTTGGACTCTCAAGTTGTAAAGTTTAGTAGATAATGTCATATCTTCACGTTTTCTTCTTTTGTCCTGAGACTCGTTTTCAGTTGTTTATACATGATTTCTTCTGGAGTCTTTGGCTGAAAGGTGATGTTGCTTATTGATCTTACTCTAACATGATTTCCCTAGATTCAAACAGTCTATAGAATACTTACAGGGGAATGAGGTTGAAGGGAACCTTTATTGAGGACTTTTTTATTTTTGGTCGAACCTTTATTGAGGACTTTACTAGGTTTAACGTTCATCACACAGAGCCAAGGTTTTCTGGTAATAATGGTGTTAAGTTTCTCGCCTTGGAGTCTTGTTGCTCCCTTCGTTTTCATCAACAGTAGGAAAAATCTATTATCTAATTGTATTTATGAACGTAAAATCTGTTCCACCATTAACTTTTGTGCTTGTCCTGCTGCATTATTCTGGTTACATCAATTTCTGTTGGTCTCCCTGATAAGCAGCTTTGATGATTATATTTGGGACAGTGATGAATTTTAACTTTTTTCCTTATTACTACTAATGGCTACTCTAACCACTTTTCATGTCATCTCGGTAGTTGGGCGTGGGAATTAGAGCTGTGAGTCTGGGACATCTGCCACCAATAAACTTCATTTCGGTTACCATGGGAAGCACTGCTGTGTTGCTTATCGGTTGGAGAGCATTGTTCTTCCGCCTTTTTGGTGATGGCAGGAGCAAGGATGATGTGTATAAGCGTGGAAGCCCATTTGAACTCTTTGAGGTATGATCGTTTCCCATGTTTGGCCTTTTTTTCTTGATGGTCTCCATGATTAAGATGATTCAGTTTCCTCATATCATATGATGACATATCAGTCGGCCATTACGGAAGACATTAGTTCCCTGACAATCTATAATCGCAATCTCTAATCTTATTTCAGTGTAAGTCTGTAATATATCAGCAACCACATGAAGCCCATAAATTGGTTACTAGGTTGTCGATGGTAAAAATGGCAACTGAATCCATACTTAATATGACTAATTGGTATTACAAAATTTGTTACAGTTGTTGACTTCATTGGTGAGGAGATGGTGATAAAGGAAGCATTTGGCATTTGTTGCTTGGTTGGCTGACGTTTGAGGTTGTTGGACACAAATACAGGATTCCTGCAAACGGTAAATCAGCTTGTTCCACCCTATGTATTATTTGAAACCTGGAGTATTTTGATTATAGAGCTTTATTTGCTATTGGTATTTGCCCGATTGCACAAGAAATAGTGGTCACAAGTTAAAGTTAGAAACCAAGTTTCCCTCGTTTATACAAGTCGGGCATTTTTCATCCCTTTCTCTGCGAATAACCTCCATCTGAGGCGATTTTTTAACTTGCAACTAAGTTCCTCCACCTGGTACTCTCAAGTTTTGAGTTTTGATACCATGGGTTAAAGGATATAAGATTATTCTCAAGCTGTCTTTGTTAATTAAACGAAACCTCATCAGCTTTCGTTATCAAGTTCCTGGGGTATGCAACAATGAAATTGTAAAATCATGGTCAGATCATGGGTGGAGTAGCTAGCTTTACGGCATTTCTAGCTAATGTTGTATATTGTGGTAGAACGTAGACATATTTCTGCTTCCTGTCAACCTGAACTTGGTAGTATTAGAGTACTTGATGTTAAGGGCAGTGGCGCACGTATGGTATCGACTCTTTTGTGTGATTTTTCCTCTATCGGATCTCATTTGTTCTGATATCCATCAGCGGCATGTGAGGGCTTCATGGTTGACAGGATAAACCTTCTTTCGGGCATTGGCTCTGTATGTTTTGTGAAGGAGGGCACACACAAATTCTTTTGCTGATGGCTTTGCTGTTTGAATTCTGATACAAGTACGTAATAGTATGCGTTTTCCATTCGGCCTATTCTTTCTTCATACTCTGTACTGAACTAGTTTTTTGTCTCTGATTTTCGCTCGTGATGATTGTTTTGCGTTCTGTTGCTGATTGTGGGTTTGAACTTTTGGTCGCATTGATCGGCTTATGGTTTAGTTGTCGGCTAGTGATGTCTGTTACAAGGATGACACCATTAGGTTCTGTTTTAGCGATCAAAGGCGAGGTGAACCAGAGAGTAGAATTTTTAGTGGTCTGATATTGTTATCGAAAGTATTAGTAGAAGCATAAAGTTGGACCGTTTTTAGCAATTATCCTAAACAAGTCCAAACTCATTGACAGCAGCAGGTCAGGTTGCCGTTAGATGAGTAAAATGTGGTTGCATTAATCCAAATGCGCATATAAGTGCGGAGATTATTTACATTTTCCGTCCGCGTGTAATTTTTTTATCTTTATATTTTTGGAGTTGTCCCAGTTTAGTTCCTTTTTTCTGAAAAGAATTATAACTTCTAGCTTTTCATATCATTCAAATTGCAATATTTTTTATGTCAATAATAAAATTATTCATGTTACAAATCATTGATGTGATGATTAAATCTTGTTTTATGAAAAATTATCGTGAAACACTATTAATATTTAAGTTATATATTATAATCATGGGTCAATGAATATTACATGAATGATGCAACATTACAATTTGAATGGGACCGAAGAAGTATTTAATTGGGGTATCTTAATTAAATTATAATATTATCCTATTTAGAATTTTTTTTCATAAAAAAATCATAATATTTTTATTATTTATTTTATATCATATCAATTCATTCTATTTTTTTTTCTACTCACACAAGTCAAAAAACAAAGTTATCTAAGCAACAAAAAAACAACACATTAATTATCATATACAGATAATCGATTGTAATTCTTTTGGGACGACAAGAGTATCAGTTTTTATAAGCTTTTCGTTTAAAGTATTTTGTATGAAAATAAACTCTTTGTCCTATTGCAACATTCATTTTTGACATGTAAGTATAGATTTTTTTTTTTTTTTTCATTCTTTCAACTTCAATTCTCAATCAAATAGAATTTCTTTTTTTATTTATTTTAATTTTTAACCATATTAGAAAATGATGCAAAGAAATTCGGACATCTCGAAATGGCATAATGATACAAAATTTATGGGACGGAAGAGAATAGCTGTTATTTCCTTCGTCTCGATTTAAAAAGTGTAATTGTTTGTCATGACACATGTGTTGATATAAAATTTGAGACACATCAGTCAAATGATTACTTTCCCGGTCTCATAAACTTAGCAACGTTTTTGTCTCAGCGTATTATTCTGTAAGTAATTTGAGAGATTTCGTTACTTATATAAACGGCACGATTTATATTTTTTATTTGTTTCTGATTATTTATATAATGTTTATTATCATTAATATTTTTTAAAAAATTAATATTTGATCATTTTATATTGTAAACGTGTATCTAATTAATACATTGAGTGAGTTGGAAGAAATACCAATGTACTGTGAAACTGATGGAGTATTTTGCCATAAGACTAAAAGTGATTGGGAATTGATTGAGTGATGATGCGTGGACTATTAAGTGGAGTAATCCATTATACTAATGCAACAAAAATCAATATAATTCAGTGTATCCTGCGGCGGTCGCTTCAAGACAGCAAGGCGATAGAGCAATACCCGGATTTTGTTTGATTTCCCACTTCCCTTTTTATTCATCAATTTGTATCCTCGTGGAGTGGGCGGAGAAGCACTCCCCAATAGAATTCGAATTTATGTAGCGTGTATAATTGAAATACTCTTGCTTCCTCGCTCCAAAAATAAACAAAAACGTCTTCAGTTCTGGCCATGACATGTTGGTCTTTAGTGAAATTCGGTTGACATGGGATGATCGAACACGCTTTCCTGAACTTTTTCTTTTATGTTGGTTTCTTTCTTTCTTTTTTTTTTTTTTTTTTCAAATTAAACTTACCAATATCAACTTGGTTTTGTCTTTTATCATCGTAATTAAAATGTTTTTTTATTCGAGTTTCTCATAATATAAAAGCTTTATGTAAATATTTTCACATAAAAATCAAAAATATCAAATTTATCTCACATGTTATAATATACTTCATTGATTTTTCTCTTAGCTCATAGATCTCACTATAATTTTTTTTTTCAATATATTTCAGATAAATTTAGGACATTGTATAAATTTTCCTCTAAAATCAAAAATTTTGATTAATTTAAGACGTTAGAAAATATCTTTGGGAGTACAAATTGGGACGCTAGATGGTGGCGGTGCCGTATTGTGTCACTTCATCATGTCAGCGGCCGTCGCCAAAACAAAATCTCTTCCCCATTTCTTTCTTTGACTTAATGTACGAGGGCGGCTTCTTCGGCTTTTCCTTCGGCGACTTCGACTCTTTGCGTGGGCCATCATCATTTTGGCTAATCTTATTTTCAAGATCAGTTAATTAAAGATAAGCAACGTATCTTTTAAATCTTATGCTCAAAGGTTTGACATGATATTCCTTTTATTGCAATTAAATTATAATGTTGTATAATAATAAAGTTATTTATGTTATGAATTATTCAATGAATAATTAAATATCATTATATAAAATTATCATGAAATATTAATAATATATCAATTTATAGACTACAACGTGGATCAATGTTATAATTTTTCTACGTTGTTAAGATAAAAAAAGAAACTCTTTTAAATACGTATTGAATAATACAATGATGATCTAATATTGTAATTTGAATGGACGTAGGAAACATTATGAAATAACATTTCCAATATAAACAAAGTTAAGCGGATAGTATATCTCTTGTATTTAGTATTTGATGGGATTATATAGATAATATGATTCCTATAATTTCGCTAAATCATATTATTCCTCAATCGTACCTTTAATGACGCTAATGATTTTTGTCCGTTCCAAACGAAAGGAACTGGAACTACTTAATCATAGGCTTCTTGTTTTTATCGTCTGCACTGCTCACATTGTCAAATCTTGTTTGTCTTTAAAAAGTCCATATTTTTTCCACACATGGGTAAAATTCTGATCTCACCTTATCCCCCCAATTAAATCTTTACGAGTAAATGTATTTTCACTTTCTTTCTTGGCTGTAGCAGCCTTGCAGCTGTAAATTTCTTCTGCCTCCATTGAAAACATGCATGGCATTGTTTGTCATTTTGTGATGTTTATGATATGAATCCATTGTTCCACCTAAGTTGCTAGTACTGTAACGTGAAACAAAGTCCATAATAATGCTTTACAGTTCTCCAACTTTAAAATTACCTTGTATAATTTTCTTAATTGAAGTACTAAAGGTGTAGAACCACTCATTGGTACCTGGGTGGGCTTTAACTGATTCCTATGATGGAACATTAGTAAATGGATAATCAATAATTGCAATATTTCACCCTTGAAATCAGATGGATCTTTAATTGGGGGTGCGGTAACCGACCGTCCTCATCTCTTTAAAGAGGAATGCTAATTTTGATTGCTTGTGCATTTTTTTAATATTCTTTTCCATATTCATTGATCTAAGACACATATCATCATCCAATCCAGATGGAAATTATAAAAAATTAATGATTGAGATTAAAAAATGATAAAAAAAAAATTAAAAAAAATATCAATAGCATTTATATAAAATATATCTATTGTTTTATTTGAAGTTTAAATGTGGGTGTGATTACAGTCAAAAGATTGATTTTACTACAATTTTTTTTTTCCTTTCTTATTTGCTAAACCGAATAATAACAAGAATATGAATAATAGAAATATGGTAGTAATAAATGAAAAAAAAAAAAAATGAAAGATGGTAGGGCGATAGATAGAATTAGAGGGTGATGGGGACGAGACATGGAGATCTAGGTAGGAGTAGTGGGAGATGGTGACCTTTCAAGCTTTTAAATTCACGCAGTCGTCTACATTACATATGTATCAGCTGCTGCTGTCACTGCTGGCTGCTTTGTCTTCCATGCTTGTGCTTCGGTTCTTTCTGTCATCACCAAGCGCATAAATGTACAAACGGGTGGATAATTCTAAAAAAATAATTTATCCATTATTCATATAATTCAGATGATATGTATATATTCTGTCGTCTTTTTGTAATTACTATAATGTTTTTATTTATTTTTATTTAAGATGTAATTTGATTGGGTTTATTATTTATCTAAACGATATGATTTATATTTTTTAATGACTTGCAATTATTATATATAACGTATATTATCATTAATATTTCATATCATTTTCTCAAAAAAATATATTTAATTATCTTGTAATATCAATAAAAATTTCTATCATTATACATACTCGACTAAAAATCATGATCTGGTTAAAACCAAAGAAATATGTTGTAGGTCTATAGTTTCTCTTTGTTCACACCGAAGATAAAATTAGATCCATTCAGTTTTAAGACGGAAAAACTGAATTGTTGTTGATTACATGTAATAAACGTGGTAATGGTTTCAGCTTATATATCCTCAAGGTTTGCTGTGTGCACGGGATGAGGCCCGAGGGTAGAGTTGCATCAAGTGTGATGTAAAGTAGTCGGCTGGGTTTCTGGCAACTGTTGCTCCATGTGTTCCGCCGAATTTGTTTTCGAGGGATTTTTGATTTGGTTCGGATCTTTATTGGATACTCTCAAATTCACGTCAGACTCAAAACCAGGGATAAAAAAAACCTCATTAAATGGCTCACTCATCCTCATCACAGTATCACTTAATCGCCTTTCGTCATCCCCGTATATCGAGCGTGACATCTTTCTAGCCCCATGCCCCCAACAAATATTCTCGAGTGTGCTTCTGATTGAGTTAAATACTCTGTCCCATTGATTTTTAATGAGACAAAGAAAGTATATTAACAGGGAGTCATATTTTCAAATCAAAATTTTATTTTGTCAAGATTATGAATGAAACAATCCAAAATTTATTAATTTTAAACTTTGGTTGTAGATGAGTTGAGTTCTTATTCCCTTCTCCGTCTCAGAATTTTTCTACGAAATATTTTTATTGTTTATTTTATATCACATAAATCTATCATATTATTTTTTTTCTTATTGCTCTTATTTACAAAAATCAATAGATAATAAATTTTTTATATTAAAAATCAATATATATAAATTATTATATAATTGAGATAATTGTGAATCTAATGGATCAAGAAAAACATTGTGGAAAAATGGAGAGAGGGGGATGGGTACAACAACAGGGAAGATGAGCACACATAGTAAATGAAGTGACTGGATGAGGCTGATGCCATTGTCCAGCAAGCCTGCCTCCATCGGCACTGCCCAGCCTACCCGTCAAATCTATACATGGCTCCATAGCATCTGCGAAGCAGCCAGCCTCAATCGCAGAACCGGTTTTATTTTGCCCGGGTTGTATTTGAATGCGTTAGTTAGTTCTGAAAATGAAATAGAACATCAGAAAACATATCAAACATAGTTTAAATATATTGAGTTTAATCCCTCACCAACACACACAGAAAAGGGAAAAAAAAACTTTTACGCTACTTAATACATGCATAAAACAACATGACAAATAATCAATTGTCTTTTTCACAATAGATCAGTTGAATGATATTCATAGATCGTTCCTTGGATTTGTTGTGTTATTTTGTCGTAACGGGATTAAAACGGATAAGAGTTTTTTGGTTTTTTGTTAGTGTAGGATACAGGATGGATGTCCTTACTCACAGACCAATGGATTATATATGCAGCTGACACACTACGCTCAACAATACACATACAATAGACAACACATAATCACAGTCCTAATAAATCTGAAAACACAGATGCAAAAAGGGCAAATGGGTGTCTGCCAAATTTGCTTAATGGGGTCTGCTTAGACAAGTTTCTCTGCGCCCCCCCTTTGCTCTCTTCTTATATATCCAGCGTCTGGGGTTTGCAAGGGTTTACCATTTCACTCAGCTGCTCACCAGGTGTTTGTCAAAATTCCCCACCAGATAAAAACTTGGAGGGAGAAAAAGAATTTGTTGTTTTTTGAAAGTGGTGAAAGCAAAAACAGATTGTGGCTTGTGGGGTTTTTTTTTCCTACAAAACCCATTCACAGATCCCAATGGAGATGAAGAGTTGCTTTGTTCCACAACATTGCTTCTTCATTCTCTTTGTTTAGGTCAATGGGGAGTCAAGTTCTGATCTTTGTCATGATTTGCGTTGGTTTTGTTGGCCAATGATTGAGTTCGCTTGTCAACTCCCCTTGGGTTTGTGAGATTGAGTGTTTTTGGTTATTGGGTTGAGGTGAAACAAAGAAAAGTTGTAAGATGATGAAGCCAATGAGTGATGATGCCAACAGCCAAAGCTGGTTGGGTTTCTCACTTTCTCCTCACATGGAAATGGGAGTTTCATCTCATCACCCTAATCATGATCAGTTTCATCATCATCTACAACAGCAACAACAAACTCATGTTTCAACCAGTGTTGCTCTGCCTCAATGTGTTCACCCTTCCATGTATCTCTCTCCTCATGAGCTTCAATGCTCTAGGGTGTGCTTTACTGGTGGAGAAAATGGTGGGTTTTACTCTCCACTCAGTGTTATGCCTCTCAAGTCTGATGGGTCTCTTTGCATCATGGAAGCTCTCACCAGATCACACCCACAAGGTTTCTTCTGTTTTTTTACTTCTTTTTATTCTTGTGTCATTTCCATTTTTGAGTGATCTTGTCACACAAAGCTGACTCTAATGTATCATTGTTTAACATGTGAAGGAATGGTGCAAGATTCATCTCCAAAGCTAGAAAACTTTCTAGACAGTGCATCAATGGCTAATGAGGCAATGGCTCTGAGACTAGACAGCATCTACTATCAACAAAACGCTCAACAAGAGTCCTACAAGCAAGATCCTCACCATAACTTGCAACTTCAAGATGAGAACTTTTTCTCTGAAGACGGATGCCAAGGTATGCTGTACTTGGATTCCTTTGATGGAAATCAAAGAAAGGAGACAACGCAGATACCAGAATGCAATGCCCAGATGAACTGGGTGAACAGAAACTGCTATCCAGCTCACCAACAAGTTGAGCAGCTACAGGTTGATAATCGGTTGGATCAGAATGCTGGTGCATCTTCTGGGTATGTTGCTGTGATGGGGTGTGGTGGAGATATGAGGTCTCTGGGCTTTACAATGAGTCCTGGTTCACAGTCAAGTTCTGCAGCTGCTGACCCATCTCAGATTTCAGCTCCTATGAGTGGCTCGTTGGCTATAGAGTCAAGAAAGAAAGGTCATGTCAAGGCTTGTCACAAGCCAACTGTTCATAGGAAGTCCATTGACACATTCGGGCAGAGAACTTCTCAGTACAGAGGAGTCACAAAGTAAGCTGGTCATGATCTTTGATTAAATTTACCCTTCATTGTTCATTCATGCTACTGTTTTGATATATGACATCAATGATACAAATATTGACATTTGGAGTCATTGTGGTTCGCCAGGCATAGATGGACTGGTAGATATGAGGCTCATTTATGGGATAATAGTTGCAAAAAGGAGGGGCAAACTAGGAAAGGAAGACAAGGTTTGTGTTTTTTTGGATGCATTAGCTTTTGCTGCACATTTTATTGAGTTCAGCTCTTCACTCAACTGACTCAACCTTGAATTTTGTTGTTTGTCTTGTTCCCATTGTTGGGATATGCTGTCTTGATCAAATGGTGTCTTTCAGTATATCTTGGTAAGTATCTTGAAACACATACTTGCACGTCTTAATCGACCGCGATTTTTCTTTATTCCGAGTAATCTTTCTGTGATGTTGTTAACTAATCATGTGAGTTATGCCGTAGGTGGGTATGACATGGAAGAGAAAGCAGCGAGAGCTTATGATCTTGCGGCGCTGAAATATTGGGGAACATCGACCCATATTAACTTTAAGGTAGAGTTCTTGACTCGGACACGCTTTGTTACGCCGTACACCGATGGCATTGTAAGATTTAGATGCTAATATACTACATACTGCTTCATTATCAGCTGGAAAATTACAAGGATGAACTTGAAGAGATGAAGAATTTGACTAGGCAAGAATATGTTGCTCACTTGAGAAGGTCCGTTGGGAAAGAACCATTCTATCCTTCACTGGGGTCTTTTTCAGCATATATCATGAACTTGATTTTGCATTCTTCTTGTTGTTGCAGGAGAAGCAGTGGGTTCTCTAGGGGAGCTTCTGTATACAGAGGTGTAACAAGGTACTCTGTTGACTTAGAACAATACTTAGCTGCTGTTGGATACACTCCTACGTCGTGTTGTTACGCTGTCTATCGAAGATCCTGTTGGACCGACATTGTTACCGTTGTGACTAATCTTTCTCTCGTTTTGCTTAACCGGAATATTGTTTTAGCATATGATATATACTTACACTTTAAAGTGTCCCTAATAACTATGGTCCGGATCATCAATTCATGATATTGGAATCATTAATTGATCCTGTTATGGTTATGATACACATAATGCAGGCATCACCAGCATGGGAGATGGCAGGCAAGGATAGGCAGAGTTGCAGGGAACAAGGACCTCTATCTTGGAACATTTAGTGAGTCTTTCCTGTTCTGTTCTCTTTCAAGTCCCTTCAGCTCCTTCATTTTCCTGCCATTTTCTGGTCCCTTGTTTGTGTTTTTTGGTGCATATGAGCTTTCTCCACTTCAATGGAATCATCTCTTGCATGGAAACAGGATCACAAATCTAAGGGTAGATCTATGTAGGAGGGACCTACTCATGAATTCAAAGAAGCTTTGAAGAAGGGGTCTCAATTTCATGTCATTTTCCTGCTCTTTGCTTTTTACAAAGGCTGATTTTTTTCCACTTTGAGCCTCCTCACAACTCAGTTATCTTTGCATTTATAGTACAAACTTTTTAAAGGCTGTGTTCCCTCAATCTCTAATAATGCATGAAAGAGATTATTACTATTTTTTCCAAAAGAATGGCATAAGAATAAACTTGTCTATTTCATATCCCGCAAATATACAGACCATTTAAACCCGCACGACAAACTATCGTAACACTAGAGCGTTACATAAAGGTTACATAAAGGAAGGTTAAATGTTGTCGTCAAGTCTTCAGCATGGAGGCAGAATAATTAGTGTGTTTGTTATTGTCTTATGAGTAGGTACCCAAGAGGAGGCGGCGGAGGCTTATGACATAGCCGCAATCAAGTTCCGTGGGGTGAATGCGGTGACTAATTTCGACATATCAAAGTACGACGTGGAGAAGATCTTGGCCAGCAGCACTCTGTTAACTGGGGAGCAAGCCCGTCGACTCAAAGCTGAAAATAACCCTTCAGCAGTACAGCAATTATGTTCAGAAGCCAGATCTTCTGCGACCAGCAATGGGAAAAATGTTTCAGAGTGGAAGAAGATGACTTTGTATCAGGATGATCATCAGTCAACCAGGGCGGTTCCCGTCCACTTCTCCAACTCATCATCCCTGGTTACCAGCGTAAACAGCTCGAGAGAAGCTACCCCAGACAAAGTTGGTGGCTCGCCGCCCGTGCTATATCACAAGCTACCATTGTCTTGGATCCCGTCGTCGGTTCAGCTCAGGCCATCTTCTGCTGTATTGTCCGTCGCTCACCTCCCTGTCTTTGCTGCTTGGACTGATGCTTAATGGTTATCTGAACTCTAGTTTTTGTAAGAGAATTGACTAGGAAAAGGAAAAATGAAGCAAGCTTAGTATGGGTAGAGGCATGTCTGTTAGCACCTCCTTTTGGGAAGAAAAGTTAGGTTTAGTATAAGAAAATGAGGATCAAAAGGGTGGGAGTCAAAACCAAATGTAATGTCTCTTTTTGTATGGAATCAAACATTTTGACTCATCTTGGGGAAAATATGTTGGCGGAATGAAATTATTTTGAATCAATCAAATGGTTCCATCGTTAAAGAAGGTTGCGACAATCGTTCAATGTATCAGATTTTTGTCAAGACATTCAAAGATATCGTATTACCATCGATTCTAATTCGCATGTTCAAGTAGTTTGTGTCTACATGGTTATAAGTATCATCCGCATGCAAGTACTATGATAAAGCACACACTGCACAGATATCATGCGTCAATTATTTAGGAGAAATGATGAGTTTTCACAGATGTTACTAATAATGTCATGCATGGCTACTAGGTTCTGATATTTCTACAATGTACCCCTAAGTTGCCGAAACTTGTTTATGGTGTTGGGGGAATTGGGAACAGTCCTGTTTGAATTATTGTATGTGCTTTTTTGGCATCATTTTATTAGCACTTGAAAAAGAAGTATAAAGTCTAAGCATAATGGTTCCATAATAAAAGCTAGAGTTGAGGAGAGGAAAAAAGGGGAGTTATATAGGGGACCCTTTGCTATGGGCTTTGACTGCATCCATCTTCACCATTTTTCAGTCTTTTTGTTCTCTGTTTATTCCTCCATGATTGAAGTTTGCGTCCTTTTTTGATGCTCTTGTTTGCCACCAATGAAATGGTACTTTGGGATCCCACATGGTTTTGGATCCCAATGAATTGTAAAATAGGAGAACTGTTGGGCAAATGGAAAATTGAATAAGTAAGACGATGTACGATATCTGCTTTACGTGATGATAAAGCGTCATCTTAATGTGAAGAGTGGTTGATCCCCGATTATAGTCTCAATGCTTAGATTGCGACCAGAAATCAACTAGTACGTCGAAGAGCTCCAAAGTAAGACAGGACAACTTTTGAATATGCAACAAACTGTTGCATTCATCCCTCTGAAAACACCTCACTTGTCCTTGTGTTCTCCTGTGTTCTTGAGTTACTTCTTTGATATGATTCTCAATCGAGATATCTGCCAAACGCAAGAAGAATAACATGAAGCTACTTGAACGAAAATACTGTTGATGCCGCCCGGGGAAATATATTTGACCATGGACCTGCTACACCATATGACTATGCCTTATGCCAAACAAAAAGTAAGTTCTCAAATGCTCCAGGTGATCCATTCAACTCCAAATAACGCAACCGAATTCATAACACTCCAATAGATTACCCTGCTAAAACCACATGTCCCACATAAACTAATCGGCCAGAACGACGAAATGAAAACAGCCTTTCCTTATCAGAATCCCTCAAATGAACGCGTCGGGAATGCAGCCTAGTCCAGACATGAGGCATGGAACCAGTTAGCTGCTGGGCTTTGGTGCTGCAACCACCGGCTTTCAAGCTTTCCAGTTCCTCATATTCACCATTTCGACATTTTCACTGACCTGTATGGACGCTGCCATTCAGGACGGAGGCGTTTGACACAGACTACAGGAACCTTTCATTACAGATATGAACATACGTGACACAGGTTCATTTCCGGCATCAGAACAGGAAAGGTAAGACAACAATACAACAGGAAGTCTGGTGCGCACGTGAAATCTTTATCTGTTGTCATTGAACTATTAACTGATATGCATTGAGGAGTAAACCACAACTTGTTACAGAAAAAAATAGACCAACGATCCCAAAAAAAAAAAAAAAAAAAAAAAAAAAAAAAAAAAAAACGAATCAACAAACATTTCCATGTGACAACAATACAACGATGATAAGACCCTTTTACCTACTCAAGGGCACCGAGATGATCTCCTCCCATTCGAGGCTCCTTTTCCTGTAGCAACAGGCCAATTCTACTTCGAATGGGCCAATCTCCCGGCCCTCACCTGGGTCTCGACCAGATTGGTTACATCTCTGGTCGGTCTAAAGCCCAGCAACTTAAATCCACCTTTTACAATTATACTTTTACTGTCCAATGTGTGACCTATACAGCCAAACTATGTCCTCTCTTCAGTCGATTTGCTCGCCAATCAGGTCGAGACCAACCAGCAAGAAAGACACCCCTTGGAATAGAAGGAAGTAGAAATGGATGCCCTGAGCAGTGAGGAGACTCCTAGCAGCTGCTGTCAAAAGAAGCAATGCTAGCAAGAACTCTTTGAGATACATCCTATTGTGCTTCTTTTTCTTCTTTGAAGCCTTCTGCACTGCCTGCTTTACAATTTCTTCCTTTACATCCGATATTAAGGGTTCGGACGATCCCCTTTGATGCTTCATCTCTTTCTCTTGTACAGTGAGGAGGACCAGATCGCCCTCGGAAGAACGACCGGATTTCTTGGTGACCACCCACTCATAGGCACTCCCTAGTTGGAATAGGCCTGATATCATGGCATTGAACTTGGTGACAGACATGGTATTCTCAAAGAGAAGGTAGGGGACAATGAAAGGAAAGGATCTTGGTGCCGGCATGATGTTGAGAAACGACATCATAGCTGGGATGTAGCAAACGACCCAAGCTGGTAGCTCCGCTTCGGGAATGAACATTGTCATGGGGAGTATTATACAGAAGAGGGTAAATGAGTAGAAAGGCAATATAAGTTTTCTCAGCAGGAAGAACAGGAGGATCAAATTGGACTTCTTCCAGATGCTTATCTGCACAAAATAGAGCGAACGTCATTAACAAACCAAAAATAAGTATCAAGAAAGAAGACAATGCAATGATTTCCTCTGTGAGACATCCTGTTCTCAGTGTCCTATCGGAATGGAGAGAAGAAATCAACTACAGGAGAATCAATTGTTAAGGTTGTCGACTATTTCATGTCCCCCAGTATGGGGTTCCATAAGGCCGAGCTTATGCCATTATGTGAAAAAACAGCATAAAGGAGTAGAAAGTCGAAGGTCTTAAATATGGACCGTGCATATGGCGCATGGCCATGCCTGAGGAACTTTCTGGACGCACTGAGCAAGGCTTAAGAGACCGTGCACAGGGCACATAGCCGTGCATCTTGCCAAGTCAAAGTCACTGAGCACGGACTGTATGGGCCGTGCCGAGTTAATCTCTGTTCAGGGTTTTATCTTCTTTTATTGTGGATATATATATACGACCCATGTAACCTGTAACCTGACCTAATTCGATCAGTAATTCACTCTTCACATAATGATTTGCCACCGAGGTTTCTCATGGTGTTGTGGGTTGTTCACCCGATACTCAGATTTCCCACGTAAATTGGTGTGTTGTCCATAGTCGAGTATCTTCAATCTTTTCATCAATACCAACCGACCAGGCAGTCGAGGGTTCAAGATAGCAAGTAAAGCGAAAACTGATATTTCGTGTCTGCTCTGTGCGTTTTGCATGCTGTTGAACAGGACCGGATTTACCGCAAACTAGGGTTCCCCGAGTTGCAAGGAAGAGAAAGAGGAGAAAGGTATACAACCAAATCACCTCCAAATATGTAAGCATTTTGATAAGTTTGTGTAGGGGGATGCATATCAGAAATCCCGAAGGAACACAGCAAAGAGCATAATCATTTGGCAGCAAGTACCTTTGATCTGAGAATATCGGGCAAACACAGTCGAAACAATTGCATTGGACCGGAGTGCCACCGATGCTGTTGTTTCCTATACGTCTCGTAAGATTCTGGTAATTCGCATTGACACTGCAATGAAAACCAATGTCAATGCTCTAAGCGGCAATCCTCTCAATACAAACAAGCCAAATATTCAAATGCTACACTTTAGTGGCAGAATTAGAGTACCTCAACATCATTCAAGAACACAAACTTCCATCCATGGAGATGAGCGCGAACTGCAATATCCATGTCCTCGACCGTGGTTCTCTCCAACCAACCACCAGATTCCTCCAGAGCCTTAATCCTCCAAACACCGGCAGTCCCGTTAAACCCAAAGAAGTTGATGAAAATTCCATTCACTTGCTGCTCCACCTCAAAGTGGAATGCCAAGTTTATGTTCTGCAATCTGGTTAACAAGTTCTCATCCTTGTTCACAAAGGACCACCTAGCTTGGACTAGCCCCACCTCCTCATTGTCCTGTAGTTATTGCAAATGACCACTTTTATATCAACCAATAATCCATAATTCAAGTTTTCAACTAAATAAAAGGCCATAGACTCTCTGTTGGAAACACTCCCTCATTGGTTAGTTATACATAATTCCCATGTAAATCTCTCAACTCAACCAATCACATAGAAAGTTTTGATAGCAACTACACAACCACAACACTAGATGACTTCCACAATCTGAGTGCCGAACAAGATATTCAAGTTCACCGAGTGGGTAGTAAAGATTCAATTTATTATACCTTGAAGTGGGAAACAGTTCTCTTCAGAAAATCTGAGTTTGGTTGGAAATCAGCATCAAAGATGGCAACGAATTCATAATCTTTCACATAGCTGCAATTCATAGCAGACTTGAGATTGCCCGCCTTGTACCCATCTCGAATCACTCGATGCCGATACACGATATTGGCACCCTCACTTTGCCACTTCAGAACCTCCTCCTGGATCAACAATTGCGTCGTGGGATCATCCGAATCATCGAGGATTTGGATCAGGATCTTGGACTTTGGCCAATCCAGATTGCACACAGCTTCAATAGACTGCTGATACACCTTAAGAACACCAAACAATGCACAAAACATAAATACAAAGATGCTTGATGATGACAAACAAGAAACAATGAATGACGAATAAAGAATTGATTACTTCTCTTTCATTGCACATTGGAATCTGAACAAGAACCATAGGGAAGTAACCATCTCCATCACCAGATTCAAGATCCACACCGACTTTTGCCACCGGCTTAATCTTCCTCATCCGGATCCATAAACACCCCAAGCAAAGCATCAGCCTATCCAAGCTCTGAATCATGAACAAAACAGTACAAGCATTCGCCAAAAACTGAAGCGGGGGAGCTAGATACTTAACCCTTATCATCACCCATTTGGAATAAACCAACCCAAACAGATCCTTAACCACAAATGGGCTACTAAAAAACCCCTCAAACCCCAATTTGGCACCACCAAAATCCCATCCCTTAAAATAAGCAGCAAGTTCAAAGCACAATAACAGCATTGAGAGCCACAAAGCAACTTTGATCAATGAATAGAAAACCCTTGTCCTAACCCTAGACAGCTCCACCTTGTTTTGATTAATAATCAAGATCTCTTCATCCGAATCCGTCCTCCCTGACCTCACCCGCCGCTTCACGGCATTGGCGAGCCCGAAAGCGGTGGCGGCGAGGGAGGATAAGCAGCCGGCGGCGCGGTGTGCTTTGAGGAGAAGAACCCAAGTCAGCTGCTTGGCATTTCTTCCCTTCATTTTTGCCTTGCTTCTGTTGATGGGGCTGAGGAAATCTTCCTCCATTGGAGCTTCGATCTCTGCAAACGACCAATTAGGGTTCTCCATTGTCACCACTACCGCCGCTGGTGGTGCTCTGTGGTGGTTCTCTCTTGCTCCTCCGCCACTCCACCACCCAAATGGCGCCATACCCACTTGATTTTTACCTATGAAACTCTAATGGGCACTGTTGGATTTGCAAAAAGATGAGATTTGGGGTCAATTGGGGGAAGATGGTGAAGCCATTTTTGTGGGTTTGAGATGCTTTAATGGTTATGAAAGAGTACGCAGAGCTCCCACTCATATACAGCTAGCAGCAAAAAATGGGAAGAACAGTGACAGATTTTCAAGGACGGAGAAAAGGACAAAAAAGGAAATTCATAACATCTCAACACGTTACACGTTCTAGACTCGATTAATTTAAATTTTCAAAAATTGGAATTTTTCTGTTAAAAAAATAGGGGAGAAAATAGACAATGGAGCTTCAATTCAGGATTTTGAAAATAACAGAATGATTAATTGTATGAAGAGAAGAAAACCCAGATGAATGTGAGCCCAGAAAGATCCAATTGAGCACATGGGGTTGATGATGGGGGCCTCTGATTTTGAACCCAGAAAGATCAATAATTTTATATTTTTACTGTGCCTCAGAGGATGCGGTGAATGGATAATGCAACCAAGATGATGATGATAGGATTATGATTATGCAAATGGGTTTGAGAGGGTGATTATTGATTAATCCACAGAGGTTTAATCTGTGGATTATGGGGATGCAAATGGAGATGTGCGTGAGTTTGACGATGATTATGAGAATTCTTTGATTTTGTTTTTTTGTGATAGGAGAAAAATTAGGGCACAATGGAAGAGACAAGTTGGAAAATGGGGATGAAAATTTTTGTGTCAAAGAAGACTTTGGAAATGGGAAGATGTAACTGAAACTTTCTCTTACGCACGTTAGCTATGACAGGGGATCTATGTTAGAAAGGAAGCAAATATGCCTCTTTAATCTATATAATTTGATTATTTGACATAATTAAGTCAATCAATCAAATTAAAATCTCTAATTTGAGCAAGATGTGTACTCTACAAAAGATATAGACGATATCTAGGGTTTTGTCAATTCGTTTGTTATGATAATTAGTTTTGGACATGACTTTTTTAATTGAGGCGTTTAGATTGAAATTAATGATATACCAATGTTATACCACCATGCCTCAATAAAATACTAAACCTCGATAAACCAGTTAAAAATATTTGTTAGTCAAGGATCACGACAAGATTTTCATGATAGTTGCTACTCAATCGAATGCTAGTCCACGAGCTTTGAACATGAAGATAACAAAATAGACATCTAATCATATATATCTTCTGAAACAAAACAAGACCAGAAACATGTAGTGATCTTATCAGTGGTCTATCATGTTAGTGTGTGATGGTCTGCTGTTGAGTGTGCAAGTGTAGTCCCAACTCTCTCGCTCGACATCGCATGGTCACGTTTCCAAAATGAATTGAGATGCCTCATCGATCGACACATTCATTTAATCAAACCACGTGACTCGTATAAACACAGTGCTTGTGCTACTGCTGATACCGTCTCACCCAACAGGGCCAACACACCCCTTCCTACCCTTATTTATTAGTAATGATAATATTGCTCCCGAGTTATTTGTAAGAGGAATGTTACGAACAAAATATAGAAGTGAACAAAACTTATCTTATTTTATGTTTTGTTTTTTTTTTATTACGCCATAGCATTTTCGAAATAATATTTTTATTATTTATCATAGAAATTTAACTGATTACATTTTTTTTTCAGATTTTATTCATAATGAATATAACCATAACATATCATATATAAAGAATTTGACGGAAAAGATGATTGAACAATAAAAATTAGGAGGACCGGAGGATCACGGAGAGGACCTTAACCTCTATTGGAGTATACACGCTATTGTCAAGTCAAGCATAATCATGCTAACATCATTTGATTTATGGAGTTAAATATGTCCTAAACTTTAATTAATCCCCTTGATTACACTTGGCAATTTGGCATATTCGACGATGGATAGATAATTCAACCCAACAGAAAACCAGAAAGGCAAGAGAGAGAATTGCGTTGACACGTGGACCTGGAGGTGGGGTCGTTCCTACACGTAGGGCCCGGTGTAACAGGCTGTCCACTCTCTCCAAATTCTCTACACATACACCCGCGGCACACCACATTCTACGGACCTCGGACATCATCACATCTTGCAAATAATCAAGTTGGATCCCCTGCTCTCCGGGGTTGAGCAACCAGGGTACAGTACATGATCTTCATCATTCGATTTTCAATTTAATAATTCAGATTCGTTTGAATGGTATAGGGTTTAGATTTTATGTGATTTTTGTATTTAGATAGAATTTTTTGTGGTTTTTTAAGGAATAATTTATTTCATATTTTTTAGGTTTTATTTTTTCTAAGTAAGGTTTTTTTTTTCGAGATTTTCTAAATGGTTTTTTTCTCTTCTTTTTTATTTGTGAAAAAAAATGTTGTACAATATCCCTGTAGAGGATCCATGTCCTATAAATAATATCCCTAGCACACAGACTTGTCATGATCCTTTCATCCGTTCATAAAAAGACAAACTATGAAAAATTAGCCTTTAAAAAAATTTATTATATTTTATTTTTTTAGTATGAATTTATTGTATGTTTTTTTAAAGATACGGTATTAAAATATTATATGTTGTATAAAAAACAATAAAAAAGGAACAAAATTTAAGAATTTTTTTTGAGATATTAAAATGTAAAACACCGTATATAAAATTATAAATTATCCCTCATTATAGATTCAAATAGAAATATTTCCAATGTTCAAGAGTTAAAAAAAATTGTACTCCATCCATCTCATGTTACACTCACTTCGTCCCAAAAAAAAAATACAATACTTATCTTTTCAGATTATCTCATAATAAATATAATATTTTTTTATATGAAAATCTTTTCACACACAAAAATTAGATCAGTTATAATATATCCACTAACTTTTTTAACAATTACTACAAGAATCCTTACTATCAATATAAATTTAACATATATATAAAATCTCGTTTTTCATAAAATAGATATAGTATATAACAATGTCAATCATTATATTAACACGTATTTCGTGGAGCTTCGTTTATCGTCTTCATGACTTCGAAAAATTATGTCAGTAACATCATGTTGACATACATAATTTAAATTATTATCAGTGTTTCACGATAATTTTTTAAAAAAATGACGTTTGATCGTCCCACAACGCAAGTCAAAGTTTATCTCGACAAATGTGATTTTCAAACCGTTGTTTATAATATGGGACTGAGGGATATAATGTATTAGTACTATCACGCCCTAATTTAATTACTTGGTAAAATATTTTGATATTGATGTGTGCACTAAATTATATTGATAATGAATTTTTTGTTATTTGTGAGTGTATAAGAGAAATGAATGATAAAAAAGAGAAGGAAAAATAGTGATTGAGATAGTTTGATTTGATATAAAACAGTGATGTTTATATTCTCAAGAAAATAGTGGTGTTTTAATAGATTTGTATTATGAAAAAAAATTCAAATAAAAAAACATTTCATATATTTTAACATGATCTATAAAACATTTCAATTGATTTGGGTGGGAGGGAGTTCGTATCAGAGAGAGACTTATACTACCGATTTATATTGATGATAACGATTTATATTGATGAACTAGATGTGATATCCATTCAGTACTCTTAGCAAAGTCAAAATACTATAACTATGGACAACACACGACTTAATTTGAAAATATACTGGAGTACAATCTTTAGTTGTAAGTGTCTCGGCGCGTCCATTCGCTTTTGTTTATGATTTCCTTTTGTCACCTGATCAAACGTCTGTTGTATAATCTAGCTATTGAAAAAGTTATGAAAGATAGGTAAGATGCACAATCATTAATCAGCTCATATGGTCGGTGGTTGCATACATAAGATTCATGGGGCATGCAGCTGGGCAAAGTTGGCATACCTAATTCATACGGTTCATGTTATCATGTCATTTAACTGAATTCGATATCGGTTTCAACTTTAATACTATTAAGCTGATAAGGAGCCGCTAACAAACCACCAGAACAAGGCAGATTCCGGGCCGAGTGACGGCGGAGGAGGTCCGACCAAGCCTCACTGCCGGCCGATGATTGCTATGCCATATTGCCTGCCGATAACTGGAGAGATTTGGATTTGACCTTGGAACAAGCCGACTAAATCCCTCACTATTATCAGGATTCGTAACTCAAGATTCATGTCGCAAATTTTACAAATTCTGTACGTCTATACACCTCCAGCAATGAGGACAAGCCAACAAAGATCCAACAATATACAAGAACCAGCATATCCTGAAGAATTGGCTTCTGAGTTGAAGTTGTAAATTTTACAACACAAAGCTCTCAACTGCTTCACAGATGACAGCGGGCAGAAAATAGGATCCTTCACCATGGACATCACACAGACAAATAAATCATCCTTGGCAAATACGGTGCCGTACTGCCGATTCCATGGTACGCTTTGTCCGACCCGAAATGGGATTTCTTACTACTTCATGTCCTTGTGCTCAGATTTAATAGCTTCATATGATGTCAATACTTCTTTGAATTTGGCCTCAGCAGCCTCTGCGGAAGGAGATTGAATCATACACAAAAAATGAGAATCGGCTAAAATATGACATGTCAGGAGAAAGTCCTACAGACGTGTTCTAACAGATCCCCAGTGCTCACCTTTATTATTCTGGTTTTGATCAGGGTGGCACTCCATAGCCTTTGCCCTGAAAGCTGTCTGCAAAATCCAACCAAATGTAAAGTTCTTGTGCTTATTTTACATTTTCGCTTCATACAGCCTGAGAAAGGCGATGCCATAATAGAAATTAACTACTACTAAATCAATGAAGTAGAGACAACGCCAAGCTCAAACTACAAGGCTTTGAAAAGTACTCATTTAGTCAATGAAGAACATTCAGCTGCATGATTATTAAAAAAAAAAAGAAGGAGCCGCTAGCAAATTATACACAAGCAGTCAAGGTCACATCATCCTAAACCTCGACTTCTAATGATTAGTTCCAATCGATGTAGGATTTATTAAGCCCAAACGTAACTGAACTCCTATGATTTCACAATTATTCAATTGTTCCAAAAGAAATCATGTAAGATTTCGCAATGAACTCCAATGATTTATTAAGACTTTTAAGGCAGCCACAGGGAAGACAAATCATTGGCATTCTCATCCAATCACCAAGGAAAAAAATAAAAATCTGCTCCTGACAAGGTCAGCTCTAGGGATGACCTTATAATGCAGAAATGGGTATGCAAAACTCAACAGATGGTTTCAACACCAAAAAGTAGCTGTTCAGATAAGATTGAAAGAACGCAGACACACAATACTCAAGGTGGGAAAAGAAAAAAATTCTCATAACAGAACTAATGGTTATTGAGTAATTACCTTGATTTCAGCTTCTGTGTACGGCTTCACCCTCGATCTGTCATAAAATTAAAGTAGCCAAGTCTGATTTTAAGAATAACTGTCATGGTACTAAAACACTAAAAAATTCATTGATCTGGCTTGTCCAGGGGAAAATGAATAAATTGGTTTTACAGCATGAAAAAAACATTGCAACAAAGACGTCATGATACGAATTACGCAAGGGCAATTCCAACTTTTATAGGTTCAAGCCATTGCTTTCCTTAGATATCCAATTATAAGAATGCCGAGGGATACTGGCAGATACCAAAACACGATATTCATAGTGATTCAACAGCATTGCAACTGTCTATTACCTGTCAAGACCAAGAACTGCATAATGATGCGACAAATGATAACTTCCATGGTGCCTAGGTGCCTCCCTGTAGTTGCTCTGACGATCTCTAAATGATGTATCTGATTGCCAGTACCAATCATTCCGCTGAAAATGTTGATGAAATGCTCCAGGATCATTTTCTCCCCAACTCTCATAGCCCCTTCTGTATTTGTTCCTCTCTCTATTGAACACACTTTGCATACGTCTGATACGTTCCTGAGAAAAAAAAATGATATGAAACTACTTGATGCTGCCAAAAATACACAGGAAATCCACACAGCCTTTTCCCCCGTTTTCTTTTTGTATGAGAAGAGGGGGGGGGGGGGGGGGGGGGTTGGGGAATAGTGTGAGGGTAAGCAATTAGTTAAGCAATCTTGTTAAACTCATAAACAAATAGCATAAATGAACAGACAATTACGCGAATAGGAGAAGATAGCTTACCACTCTCTCCATCTCTTCTTCATATTCCTCCTGTAATCTACGCTGATATCTCTTCCAAGCTTCTTTCTGAAATGTTGACCGAAAAGAACTTCGAGATCCTGACCTGCTCATCTTAATACAGAAAGGATAATGGAATTTAGCTAGAGATGGGGAAAAAATATCCTTTGTCAAAACACCATAGTGTGTTCTAGAACGCTCAGACCATTTTAAAATGTGTTCCAAAGAAAATGCCCGCTGTCTTCATGTCTTCATAGAAGACAACAAGAAGCCACACGAGAAGAAACCAGTTTACAATAGGACCATTTCCAACAATTCCCAGCTATCAACTAAAATGTAAAACACAAGGGAGGAGAGATATACGCATTACCTGTTGGTAAAACCAATCAACACTTCGTCTCAATTGCCCAACCTGCCAAATAGCGGTTTGCATTAGACAACAGGGAACAATTAAAAAGCATTTATCAGCACGAATAGAAATCTGAATGATGGTTCATGCACTACGATGTCAAAGACGGTAAAATTTGCTCCCGTAAAAGTATTAGGGAATCAAAGGGTAAAAAAAAATGTTCATAATGAGTACAGCTTATGTGCGAGTAGGCGTACAGATATGAGAGCGTACACGTATAGTTTTATGACTTTATGTGCGTATACGCATACGGGTTTTGTGTACATATACATGTGCACAATTTCTTTGCACACGTGTACAACTTATGGGCGTATATGCTTACAATTTCTGTGCATATATGTGTACAATTACAGTACATATACAAGCATACAATTATTGTACATGCAAACAATCGCACTACATATACACAAACAATTCTAGTAGATATGTGCATAATTGGTGTACATACCCATACAAAACTCACACACATTTAGTATACAATTGATGTACATACGGATATGCTAAACGCAACTCAAATCCCGAAATAAAAAACAAGACAAAATGATCGAAACACAAGATCAAAATCCGAATTCAATAGATTCAGGAGGAGTACTCACGGCAAAAGTAGCTCCAATCAATCCGAAAATCGCGATTCCCCACATCTTTATCCCACCTCTGTCCATCTCCACTGCTTCCTTTGTCGGCGGCCGCCGCTCGTCCCTTCCCCGGTTTCCCTCTTCGCCCGCCGGCATATCCCCTAACCCCAATCCGACTAACAAATCAGCAGCTTTGTCGAATTCAATCAACCATTGAGGAACCCTAATCCTGTTGATTGAGTCCTAAAACCCTAAATTAAACCAATTTCCCCTTCCTTTTTTTTTTTCTCTCCGATTCTCCCAATTTTGATATTTCTCGCGGATTTCCCTCAAATTCTGACGCGCCGCTGATTTTCGCTCCTCACAGTGATGAAGCAAAATTTGATCTTCTGCTTTCGCATCTTCAGCAAAGCTGAGTGTTTTTGTTTTTCCCTTTTCTTATCTGATTGGAATATGATATGATAATCGTTGGATTTATTTGGGCCTGAAAGTTGGACCGTCCATCATATGGGCTACGATTATCCGCTAGTTGATCCACCGGCCCATTTAAGGCCCAATACCGAAAAAAAACCTGAGGGCCTCATACATTTTTGTTTTGTTTCCAAGTGATCGATAAAATAAAATTATTTGATATTATTTTTTATTTTTTAAATGAATAGAATAGAAGAAAAAAACCTAAAAAATGATTTTTAGTTTATAAAATGATTTTTGATATTTTTACTGATTCTTTATTTATATTATTGATTTTCTGTTTGTGTTATTAATTTTCGGTTTGTGTTATTGATTTCTAATTCTTTAGTTTATTATTCTTTATTTTGTATTACTAATACTAAACACTAGGGGTATGCAAAATTTTTCCAGTGAATCGAACCGTCAGGAGAATCCGTCCATAACGAACTCATATCGATCAAGAATGGTATAGGGCGGGAATTTCCAAATCTAAGAATTGATATAGGACGGAACAATAGTTGCAAGAACATTGTTACGGACCGAACCGAAACAGGTAAAGCGATTTTTGATCTTGATTTTATTCGTGGTTTATACTTAGTGTTGCTCATGTAGTTAATTTTTGTTTATTCGTTTGTTTGTAACCTAAGCATAACATTTGAAGTAGAGCACAATTTTCAAGTAGAGCACAATCTTCATGCTGTCACTGAAGTTGTTGTGCGTGAATTGGAATGCAATTAGAAATTGATAAAAGACAAATGAAAACACTCTAAGAAGAGAACAATTTTCATTTTCCAATGTTATATTGAATAATCTAAATTTTGAATGAGATGCTACTTATTTTTTTTCATTAATCGATTTTTATGTTTTAATCATTATATTTGACTAATAAATTGAAGATTTGGGACGGGACAATAAGGGAAAAAATATGGAAAATCATATCATCCCGTATTATACGCACCCGGCCGAAACACCCCCTGGAAAAACCGATGGAAAGTTAATAGCGAGTTGGGGAATGGAATGGAATAGTGGCAGCAGCAACTTCCCAAAAACGGTTATGGCGGATCAATATCGCGACTCCATCCAATCCCTCCGCGCCACGTGTCGAAATCCTCCCCCATCTCCCCCCTCCATGTTCCCTTCAACGCCTCGTCTCACGTTCTCTGCCAAATCCTCTCAAGATTTTTCCCCATTTTCCCTCGAATCCGATTCATCTTTCTCAAAAAAATCGTCCAATATTTTTTTTTTTGGGTTCCGAAGAATCTGTACTCGACGATTGTTGGACTCGGATTCTCGCGTCGAACGCTGCGTGCATTGCTGTTTTTTTTTTTTTTTTAATTTGGTTTTGTCATTAGGGTATCGTTTTGAGAAGGGAGAGAGATTTATGTTGAGTGAAAGTTGAGAGGAGGAAACAACAACAGAAAAAAGGAAGAAGAATGATTTGGGGGCTTATGGCTTTATAAGAGAAAGGAAGTGAAAACAAGGTGAATTTTTGGATACTTCTGGTTATGATTCAGGGGATTTTGGTTGTATGAGCATTTGATTTAGTGTCTCTGATTATCATTTCGTATTTTCTGTGCCAATTTGTATTATGTGAATTTATAATTGCTTTATATAACTGCTTTGATTCTTGTGGGTTACTCGATGAGTGGCAGGGTATGGTCAAAAACTTTAAATGCCAAATGAAGCGATAATGTCAAATGGTTTTGATCAACGCGAATACGTCCACTAAACAGCAAGAAAATGCTAATGGGTGGTGCCCTCTTGTGACATTTTAGTTTCCATAGTACTAATTTATATGGGAAATCTGCCAAAACTCTCATCTGGTGGCTACCGATAAAAGCTACCAGAGCTACATACGACAAAACATGGGTTTAAAGAGTTGGGGGTGATATGGGTGTTATTGGAAGGAGATTTATACATTTATTTTTTCCTAGAGACCACAATGTAGGAGTTTTTGAGAGCATTGAGCTTACTACGGCGTCATTCCTTATGTCTTTCTATTCATGTTATGGCTTGCATTCTTCTTTTCCTGTGCAACGCTGTTCTGTCTTCGAAAGCTGGAACATATAATTGTTATACGTTTTGTTATTTGAACGTTCTTTTTATGGTGAATCACTGTTTCTTTGTTTTGTTTCCTTTACTTTGTTTATCAGCTACATCTTCCATGTTTTCTATCAATCTTGCAGTGTGTACCTTGTTTTCTTTCGAGCTGGCTCGCTTACTGCCCGCCTGATTATATTCAAGGACTCTCACGGAAAGGATAGGCCATTTTCTTGTGACAGCTGGTGAAACAATGGAGAAAGTTGCGTGATGCAGTGGCTCGAGATGAAGCTATCTGCTCTGTTTACCTCTCCTGGGATCAACAATGAACGTAGTTTGTCATAATTTTCAGCTCTCTTTTAAAAACTTAAAATTCTCTTCATGATTTCATTTCTGACTCTATTGTGCTGCAGGTTAAATTCTTCATGACATATGTAATGACGTCTGGTTGGACGAGTTTGGCATGTGAGCTGGTACAACTCTATCCTTTGTTGTGCAACTTCATCTTTAAATTCATCCTTGGCAAGAAGCATGGTCCTTTTGATGTTGGCTGGACTTTCCCATTTCATACAGAACTTCCCATGGTCCTGTTGTTTGGGCTTATTGGCTTCGCCTTTGCCATCTTGGCCCCTTTGATTTTGCTTCTGTTGCTGATTTTCTTCTCTCTCGCTTATCTCGTGTACCGTAACTAGGTAATTTTCCTATTTCTATGAAATTGTTGTTGAACTTGTAGGCAGAGAAATACCACATGCAGGTCCCATTTGATAATCATGGTAGTGACCTTATTTTGGTTTGTGATTTTCAGATTCTCAACGTGTATGTTTTCGAGTATGATAGTGGTGGAGTACTGGCCTATAATCCAGAACATGATGATTTTCTCTTTGGTGCTCGGATAAATCATAGCAGTAGGTCTTTTT
This sequence comes from Drosera capensis, assembly GCA_001925005.1. NCBI lineage: Eukaryota > Viridiplantae > Streptophyta > Magnoliopsida > Caryophyllales > Droseraceae > Drosera > Drosera capensis. The sequence continues at coordinate 65,503 of LIEC01006124.1, forward strand.
GCATTGAAGGAATCACCAGTGTGCTTGGGCTTTACTGCTGTATTAATGGGTTGTACAATTCTCTTCAACGAATACTGCAGTCGGCGGATATTTCATCCTGTTTTCAATTACATTGCCGCACAGGTAAAAGTGAAATGAATTGAGATTTGTAGAAATTTCGCATTTGGTTCCATTTCTAAATGCTGATGTGCACCAAATGCATGCAGGTTCTCATTGACATGGATAAGCTGGATGATCCGAACCGGAGATCGGAAATTTATGGGAAGCTCCACTCTGCCTACTGCCAACTTGAATGCCGCAGTGTTGGATCCAGCAAAACATCATTCCTGGGTAACGACTTAATGGGTGAAGGATGCACCATACACACTGTGGACTCCGCTCCAGGTCTGCTTCATCTTCTTTCAGTGCTGCTTTCTGAATCCCCCTACACCGCTTTCTAAATGGAAATGCAGTGTAGCAAGAAGTTAGGTATTGGATAGGCATTGGCGGAAGTCCTAATATAGATTCTCATTGATCCTCGTGGGTTAATCACTCGCGAACTATTTTTCCATAGGGTATTCTTCTTACGATTCCGCACTCATCTGAATTATAACTCTTATGGTTTCATTTACATCAGGACTCACTCCAAACAGAATTTTGGTACCTGTATAGCGAGCTTCTCTCAATTTACTTTGTGCCTTGAATTGATTAAAGCTCAAGTAGAATATCTATGTTGAGAAATGTAGAATGTAGTCACATGATTGTTTTTTTTCCCTCGCTCGTTGGGTTTTTGTTCAACAGATGATTGCCTGATGATTGCAGGATTGGACTCTCTTCATGGACCAGACTTGGTGGATACATTGCAACGGGTAGAAACTAGCACCTCTTAGATTTGTAATTCATCCAGTTTCAAAGGATGATTCGCCATCAGCTTAACGAGTTAGCGTTGCTGGAATAGCATTCTGTAAGTATTGACATCACTGTATATAAATTCCATTTTGGTTTATGAAAATGTTCTGCTTAGGGAGTCAGTTTCTTTCCTGATAGGTTGCAACTCGGTAGATTTTTATGATGGAAGCTTATGTTTTCTGTTAAATGGTCATATAGTATAGTACATGATGATTCCACCAAATAGGTTAAGCGAGAAGAAACAAAGGAATATAACTTGGTGAGTGAACTTGTGTTTGTTAATTAGTCATGCGAAGGAATGTTGCACATATTTCGAAAACTATACTGTTGTGATGTCTAATCATAGAAAGGCACGCTATTATAAGGTTGTTTATACAACCTATGAATTACTGCGTGTAATGTTGTCATAAGAATAGGCTTTTATTGACAAACCCGGCATATGAATAAATTGAAGGGAAAGTGATTTTGATTAAAAGTAAGTCGTCTCTAGGCTTTTGGATCTCCTTTCTTTCATAGGTTTTATTCAAAGTGCGAATTATCGTCACAAAGGTGAAAGAAATGCTCCCCCTTTTGGAGCGCTTTTGGTTTCTGGTTTCGGGCATTTTCTGTTTCGCAGCTTCTTACCTTGGGATACTCTTTCTAAAAGCTTTCATATTAAGTCATAGTTAATTGACTCGGTAATTTCGTTGTAATTAGATGAGTGGCTTCGACTCTACGATAGACAAAGTCCTGGGTTATTGTAAAGGCGCTTCACTAATCCGATATTAGCAAAAGTTGCCGTTGACATTAAAGCTAGTGTGACTTCGATCCATATCCGTGACGTTGTTGTATCTTACTTTAGCTACAAGGATATTGGCGATGAGTCAAGACGTCGTGAAAACTCTTTTATTAGCTGGAGAAATCCATTTGTTTCGTGTTTTAGAATTTCTGTCTAAGAGGAAGTTTCCCTTGCGTAAAATCTACAGTACTCTACTCTGTAGGGGACTTGACTTGGGCAAAAAGGAAATCCAAAAAGGGTAAATCTACTATGGAATTGGCTGTCAAGCAATTTTTATTAGTGTTAGAAATGCAAATTCATGGTCTTTATCCTTAAGATGGTGATTTAGCTTTTCGTCAATGCATCAACAAAACCATTCAAACACTAGGTGATTTTGATGCAGAAAATATGTATGTGACTTTATAAATCCTAAACCAGATTATATTTATTCAACGAACCATTGAATTGTGTTGAAAGAACTAATTGCTATTGCTAGTTGTTTGTAACAAAATCAATTTCAACACACCTATATATATATATATATAGATATAAGAAATTCTCCAGAAATGAAAACCTTTAGGAGCCTTGTATATCCAGATTTTGGGATTCTGATTTAAATAATCATAAGACAAATTCTTAATAAACATCACTCAACTATAGCTTTCTTTCTGTTTAGGAATCTTGAACCCACCTTTTTCTGACACACATTTCATTGATGCAACTGTGCAAGTACACTCACCAAAACAACAAAGATCTCTCTTTTTATATATGCCCCATGACAGAATTTCACATTGGATAATGGGAACAAAACACATGGGACATCTGTGCTGCCATTTTACCAAATGAGGATATTCATTTTGTTGATATAAGCATACGGAACAACGCGAAGATCAATACAGATATAAGCAACAAAATCTATATAAAAGAAGAAAATTAGCAAATGAATCATGAATGACAAGTCTATAATTGGAACATAGATCACTCATCATTTATCACACACCGCGATAGCGTACATCCCTAAGTTGCGTACTAAAAGTTTAATGCTTTATTATAAGGAACAAATAATCGAACCGTTTATCATCCAAACCTCAATGCAATTGCTCCCAGGACTGGTAACTCATGATCAGTTGATCAACCTCGGTCACTCCTTGGTTCGGACTCTTACTGCAATATTGAGAATCCGTGGCGCAAGAAGTTGATATCAAAGAGCTTAGTTCACTCCAACTGGCTTGATACTGATCCCAACCGCAAAGGTACTTATCAAGGCTGGTATCTGATCCCTCGATATTGCTAAGCATCAACTCCTCGATCTCCACTGGGAACTGATCACTGACTTGATCACGGCCTGTATCTCCAACAACACCTTGTCCATCATATATATTGCTTAGAATTTGATTGCCATCGAGTTGAGCAGATGGCGATATCATCATGGTGTTAGCGAGCTGCTCCATCTTGATCATTTCTTGAGGTGCAACACAGGCCATAGTTTGATCTTGATGATGATAATCATAACAATGTGTCATTTGGTGCTGTTGTTGATCATGATCGCGGTGATGATTAGAATCCTCCTGCCCTCCAAGCTTGATCAACAGTTTCCTAATCGAGGCATGGTCATCATAATGCTGTGGAGGTGGCTCCATCACATGTTGTAAAGGAGGTTGCAAAGGCAAAGGCCGCGGCCTGTATGCTGTGGCTTGGCTTCTCATCATGAGCTCGTTTTGCCACGGTTGATCCATGATTCGATAAGGGTCATAGCTGTCGTGCTTAGTAGTACCTTTGTTATGGCCTTTGTTGCTTGTTGCTTGGCGCTCTTTCCTTTGCTTACCTAGGAGCTTCTTCTTCAGCCTCGTGTTCCAGTAATTCTTGATATCGTTATCCGTCCTCCCCGGTAATTGTGCCGCTATTATAGACCACCTAATCGAACATATTATTACGTTAGGTTCAACAAGGGAAAGTTCTCAGTATTGAAACATATAGTCTTGGAGCAAATATTAAGATCTGTATCCATATATCAATAATACTGTACATGTTTCTGCTATACTAATGAGCTCGCTTGATCTTTTGAGCTCATAAGAAGACCTTGTGGAAATTATGAAGGCTTACCTGCTTCCTATCCTGACATAGAGGCTGCAGATGATCTTGTCTTCCTCCTCGGAGAATCCTCCGTGCTTGATGTTGGGACGGAGATAATTCAACCAGCGAAGGCGGCAGCTCTTTCCACATCTCTTAAGCCCTTCAGGAAGAGAAAAGTTGAATTACAATTAAGATCATATGATCTTATATCCTTCAAGGTATTAACAGGATCTTATAAGTTTCCCCTGTGATACGTATGAATCACGAAGCGTGTACATGATTCTAATGAACTGAGATCGAGGAAGAAGCAATAGAAGGTTTTTGAGTATCTCGAAGGCTGATGGTGCATTACCCATTTTCTGTGGTAAGACGATCCAGTTGCCGCCAGTGCCATGCTCTTCGATGTAGGATTTGAGCTTCGCGTCTTCCTCGGGAGACCACGGACCTTTCTTGACATTGGCTTTGTCACAGCAAGGTGCCCTTCCCATGCTCTTCTTGATAGACAAAGGAGCTAGAAAATCATGGGAGAGGACAATGATATACAGGGTGATTAAGACGACGACTTAAGCGAAGATTAATCGTACTATATGGCTAAGATATAAACCCTTTTTGATTAATTTTACTATATGGTTGATGGAAAGCTGATGGAAAATTCAGCAAGTTATAGGGTGACAGAATGAGAAGGATGTTTTCTTGCTGTTGGTCCTTCTTGTTTGTAGCAATGCTGCAGCTAAATATTACTAATTTCTGTTGTCAGATTGAATCATAAATTATTTTGATTAACAAATAGCCTATTTTCTTAATCCTTCGTTAAAGCGCATTTAATTAACTACTAGGCAAAGGTTGATATTTTTCTCTTGGTTCTTTATAGATGAAGAATAACTGGATCAGAGCAATGGTTTCTTTTTCTTTTTATAAAGACTACTCTAATGCTATACTTAACAACTTATATTTAGTCAATTATGCATGTAATTTCACTGTGCAAAAGGGAGAAAGTACATGAGCTCATTCGCACGCCAAGTTGGACACATAATAAGAAAGGAGTGGTATTTTTTTGTGCTTGTAATGTGATAATAAAAGCGTTTGAAATCCTACTTTCTAGTTTTTGGTTGGAAATTTAGGATTTCTTGTAGGATTTGCACCTAAAAGGATTCCTTTTCTCGACAGAACGAGTCAGTGATGACGAACTCTACTTATTAATTAACGTAAATAAGGAAGAAATTGCATGAAGGATCGTCCCAATCAACTCCGTTATGAGTCCACGCGACATTATCAAAATAAAATAGTCGACTACCGTGTTAAAAAATTTTCTTGCCCACTTAGGTCATGTTGTATGGCTTCTTCAAAACATACTGCTTAATATCAATGATCAGTGTTCAATTACCGATGGGCGATGGAAGCATCTTAATCTTGACTGTTGGCTGCCTCGTCAACTCAGGTTTAACTCGAGCATTGGATTTTGCAGGCTAAACAATGAAACCATGTATCCAAGAGCTTAACCAATGTGCTAGACTCATAGTGATGAATTCCCTCGCGATAGAGTAGTATTAACAAAGCCCAAAAAATGTTTGTTATTGGTTATCAGTAATCACGACAAATCTCATGTATCTGCTACAATTATACAAGGCATAAATGGAAGCTATTAATCAAGAAACTAGTTTTAACTCAGCATCAGTTACTCTGCACCATAATTTCTAACAGAAAATGGCATTCACTTATAAATTTGCACACCTATTTTGCTAGTAATTCAAGACATAGAAGCTCTCATTCACTTATAAGCTCAATTAGTTGCTGTTATCATAATAATGGCTTCATCAAACTACAAGATCATGGGGATGATAATCGGGTTTCTCATCTTAGTCCTCCTCGTCGGGCAAATGAACAAGGATGTAAGCGGTGATGGAGGTCCAGATGCTGAACATGTTGCTACTCCAGTTGTCCGTAGACTTCTTCTGGAAAGTAGCCATGGTCCGTACTCTGGTCCGTCCAAGGGACACAACCATGGCAAGAACACACCTCGGAGCTGTTTCATGCCGCTGCCATGACGACATAGTCTTCAGCGACATACTTGTTATTTCTATTTTGAAGAGTATACAGTACACACGAAGAGTCTACAATACGGTTGCTATAAAGTGAGGCTAAAGAAATAGATTAACAAAAATATCGCGAGATGACCTGACTGCTTACGGCGAGTTAGATTGATCGCTACTGAGTTCTAATGACGATCAATTGTAAAGCTTAACAACATGGACGATCATTAAGATTTTTCTATTCTCATTGTAGTAAAACAGCAATGGAGTTACTTTATATTTTCGGAGCTGAGTCAATAACTAAAGTGCGACGTTTTCTTTAACTAGCTAGCTGCTATCGCAGCACCAACATTTTACCGTTAAGAGAGAAGACCGTTGTTTAGAAAGATTTCTCGAATTCTTCACAACGGTTCCAAATCCTCTCGTTCATCAGGATGACGGAATAAAAGAAGCAACCAGCTCGGGCTCAGTAAGCACGAGTATAAGCTACATGAACGAACAATTAGACATCGATATGAAGCTTTACTGTCATCATAGCTCGAATTTAGTATTAATATCAAAAGTTTCAGAACAAGACAGCTGAGGTTCCTGCCAAAGACAGAGAAAAAAAAAAACCCACGTCAAACACAAATATTTCATCGATAATGGAGGCAAAACAATGAAGTTCCCTGCAAATGACTGATCCAATGTGACCAAATGCTTGTTCATTGACGAAGTTACCTGTATGAAATGCCGTTGGAAAAATTTATTAAAGAGCTTCGAACTGATGCATCGGGATTCATAGGCCTTGGCGATTGTCTCTTCTATTGATGCAAGCAGTTGATGGTAGGACGAGTTCCGATTCTTCTTCATAGCATCTACTAAACAATATGTCATGGCTCCCGTCATTCCTTTCTTTGTAAAAGCCTGCATTTTTCCAAACAAAATCAGAGGTTACATTTGAAAAAGAAAAACAATAGTCATTTAGGTCTTATAGTCCCAGTAGACAAAATCAACGAAGATGATTTTCAGCATATGTACAGTGAAAAATTATGAGCCGTCTTACAGTGGTATCTGCAGCCATTTGGTCATCATGGCAAGCGCTCAAGCAATACGCAATGCCTCCCATTGTACCTTTCTTTGCACCATTAGGCGGCCTGTTATCCACCCACTGCTTGCTGTTTCAATAATACATTTGAGTTTGTAACACTACGGTTATCATAATTCATAAACCACAGGATTGATTACTGAAGCAAGGACACTGCTCACCGTTTGTGACTGTAAACATACTCCAGATCAAGAACAGTGCCACTGTGGCAAGCATCAATGATGGCATGGAGTTTGACACCTTCTCTAAGAGGCTTAACAATCATTGCATTGATATCATTGTCGAGGATCATCCCTTTCGTTGCGAAATCCACAGGGCAGATCGTTTCATCAAAGCCATCAAGCTCATCATACACAAAATCACGCTGGCGTAGACCATGCCCCGAGAAGTAGAACACCAGTGAGTCCCCTGTTTTGCAACCGTCCACAAGCCATTGCAAGCCTTCTTCCAAGTTCTCTCTTGTAGGTGGTAAAACGCCAAATTTGACAACCTCTTTCACCTCGTATGAAACCAAGATTGACATGTTAGAAGACGAATTGTGCAATAATCAATACCGCGTATAGCGAGTGACATGCCCGCCGAGACTCCCAACACGCAAGAATGTAGCCTGGGTATTAACAGAAAGGTATCTTACATCTTAACATTATAATTAGCACTGACAATCCCTATCGTTCCATGGCAGTTGGTATATTTCATTTGGTGCAAATAGGACGACACTGAGATAGAATATCTGAACGTAGGATATGTACTCTCTTTGCTACCTCAGCTTGCCTTATTCACCGTTTAGCAATCAGAATATGAGTAAAACCAATCGAAATAAGCATAAACCAAGATTATGCAATAATACCTGCAAGGACTCGAATACCATCTCTTGGGAAAGAGTAAAAACAATGCAAGAAATTTATCATCCGGTACACATCATTGATCGTTCCCTTGAGCTCATACTTTTGCTTGTTGTAGCTTACTCCACAAATCAGCGCTCGCTTTCTCGAGGCCAAATTGTTTGGAGAAACAGCCCCAGAGCAGTCATCGCTTGCACTAAACAGGCTATAGAGGCTTGGACGGCTACTGTTTTTATTCTGATCTGGATAATCTCTTCGTTTGTTTATCAACCCATCGCTTCCTTGACCTGCATCGTACCTTATTTGGAACGGGATTTCTGCATGGCATCTAGAGCAGCGAAGCCTTTTGCAACCATTGGTAACCTTAACGGGTAGCAAACATCTTCTGCATTGGACTTCCATCTCTTCCATTCTTTGTTTATCTTGTGCCTAACATCCCTGGAAATTTCAGAAAGACTGGCCCAATCAGGTATCATCAAGATTGTTTATTCGTAATGCTCAGATTTCCATCATCTATGAACAAAACTTTTCTAGTTGAGGAACGGACTTGGATAACGAAAGGAGGCAGAATAACGAAAGGAGGCAGAATGAATCAATGAAACCAGAGGTCGAGAGAACCAGATTCTTACATCATGTCCCTGCCTTACCATTGAGTGGAGGGAAATATATTCCCTAGCATCTTTCCTTGGTCCATGATTTTGATGCATGTTTGAGGCGGGAAGCCAAAGCGTCCCCGTTTTTTGTCAGATGACTGAGATGAAAGAAACCAAAGCCCATTTGCTCGGATAAGGAATCAATCGGAGATAACATCCTAAGAATCCAGATCAATATAAATCATAGGACAAGCGGTAATCATCAAGACAGTGGAGACGACTGGTTTATAGTTATTCCATTACCATTAGCTCATCATCCAATTAGACCATCTGTGTGGCTCGATTATGAAGTGTCGAGCGCAAGAAATCTGTTCGAAGTTCCATACTACGACGACGACGATCGAAGTGGCAAACAAACAAGAGGGGCAGGAGACGACACGAAATCCCAACATTCTATCGCAAGCATCATGATAACCGGAAAGTAAATCAGACAATTACGAAACATAAGAAAATTATGCCTACGAGCCAAACAAATTGCCATTTCATCAAACACATAATCTGCGGATCCCAAACAATCCAAACCCTAACTCGAACGGCCACAATTCTTATGAATTGCAAAACAAAGCAAAACGATTCCATTTCATTGCAACCAAAACCACACACTAACAAGCGATGCCTGAAACCATATAGTATTACACAGAAACAAAGCAAAGAGATCTTTTATTCGAATTTGGGTTTTGATTCCGTCGGCCCCAAATCAGAGAACGGTACACGTCGACGAGGAGGGTTCAGTGGCGGCGGCGGGCCATGGTTTACAGGTGCAGTGTTGGCCTTCCGGGATCCGATTGTACACGGACGCCACGTGTCTCCCGCATCCGCCCCATGTCGTCTTCCCACACCCCGAACACTTCACCTCGTAGCACATATCCTTCCTTCTCGGTACTCTTCGTCTTGATTGCCTCGATGAAGAGAAGATGTTAAAAATTGAAAGGATCAAAGTGCAGATTTTATAGTAGATGCTTATGAAAGTGTGATTTAAAATAATGAAAATTGTTTGTATTTTAGATTGATTTGATTTATTTGTTAGGCTTACAAGTAGATTAGTTTTAAGAGATCCATGAAGTAAGTTTACGTTTTAAAAATTGAATAAAATTATATTTTGAGTCATCAACAATTATTTATGATGTTTTGGGTTCTCCAATCAACGGATTAAAATCTTACCGTACAAAGTTTTTATCAAAATGTTAGATTCATTAATGTTTTAATTCGATACGAAAATTTATATGAATATTGAATTTGTTTTATAAAAAGAGGAACGTCGGTTTTGTAATGACAAACGAGTAATAAACCATATCTCTTACACTTTGGCATAGGTGTCGACATTTGACAAACGATGCATTGAAAAGTTAACAGCAGAAAATTCACGGCAACGGTTGTTGACATTTGACAAACGATGCCCCTTATACCAATATGCATGATTTCGACAATCATTTGACAAACGATGCATTGAAAAGTTAACATAGCATTGAAAGTTAACAGGAGAAAATTCACGGCCACAGTTATTGACATTTGACAAATGATGCCCTTATACCAATATGCATGATTTCGACAATTTCATAGACATTTCACCTGATTTTTCCCCAATTGATCTCCAAATCAAGCATCTTCAGCGCATTTTTTTCTCCACTTCATTAGAAAAATCGCCCCAAAACCTGAAATCAAGTGCCCATTAGAGTTTTCTCGATGTGGGTGGCAGCGAAATTTCGATTTCTGCACATTATGGGTTGTTATCATTTTGACGAAGAATATTTTTTTTAATAATAATAAATTTTATTGTAAAAAGTTATGTTTGTTTTGATTATTTTTTTTATTAAAATATTAAAAAAATATTTTATTTATTTTGAAATTGACAAAAAAAAATTTCAATTAATTTAAAACAAAAAATATCAAATATAATATATTATATATTTTCTAAAATAATTTAAATAAATAAAATACTTGTTTATATTATACGGCCAAGGAAGTCCCACTAGTGTGAAGGTGATTGATGCCATAGTTGTGTGATACAAGTTGTTTTAGGCATATGCCAAGTGGAAATAGATTCGTTTCACACCTTGATTCTCTTCAGACCTATTAAGACATTTTCCGGAACTTGGTGGCCGCGGCAGCTGAGAATGGTCTTGACGAGGTGCCCAAGGGAATGAAGATTTATCTCTTACAAAGATGATGACATGCAAATCAACTATCATAAAAAAGCCTAGTTATATCCACGAAAAAATACGAACTTGTTACAATGCAGTCATTAGGTGCATGATACCTTAATTTCAACCAAGTAGTATAAGTTTTTTATTACAAGGGTGGAAGATGAGTCCTTCCACTCAGTACATACAATTGAAAATGAATCTCCTTCAAACTCATCAAGAAAAACAAACTGCTACCAGTTTATTACACAAAACATCGAACCAAAGCTTGATGTACTCGATCGGATCCGATAGCCATGCTCAATGCATTTGAGTCCCTCCACAAACCGTGACGTAATTTTCCTCTTTTGAGAATATGAAGCGTGTCCCTTTATGAATCACATCAAAATAAATAAGGAACGAAACTGATAGTTACGATCGATCATGTTCCGAAACGATAAGGGCCTTCGGCCATGTAGTGTCCTTCCATATAAGCTAGAGCGGCATTGTGAGGATGAATCCCATCCATCACCATGAACTGCATGTCCTCGGACGGCTTCCAGTGCCGTTTTCTTTGGTTGATGAACCAGTTGTTTATCTGCTTTTGGTCTAAACCTGTTGCCTCTGCTAATGCCACCTTCTCTGACTCCTGCATCATAAACCACTAACATGAATTGACTTCTACCAGAAACTGATTATCCTCTTCCCAAGTATTGGAGAATTTCTGGAAACATAGACTAGTTCCAAGCAAATAACATATTTGAGTTAAAACCATATAAAACATCTAGCCCGTGAATCGCATCTAGCCAGATGCTCGTTGAGTTATATTTGGACATTAAGATGATTTTTCGTTCTCGTAAGTGCCTAGAATAGATACCTTACCAAATTATCGATACAGCTGAACAATTATTTTCACCAATTTGGCATAAGCACAAGTCAAACCCAACTAAAGCTTGATAAGTCATTTTCGGAACCATTTAGTGGTCGCCGAGATTAGAAACAACCAAGGTAAGCTAAGAGAAAGAACAGAAATCCGAAAATAGTAGTAGTATGTATAAGCGTACCGAGGGATAAGGCCATTTGTAGTGCAATTCCCACCAACTCAGTAACTTCTGCCTGGCCTCTTTGGGCAGCTTCCCTTTCTTCCTTTTCTTCGAAAGCTCCTGTTTGAGGCTGCTCAAATAGCCGCTATACTTCCTCAGAAGATGACTCTTCAGTTCTCGGTCTTCAGCTCGAGGATCGATCTGATCTACATGTTCTGTTTCTCCCCCGCTGTTCTCTTGTTCCTCCTCTGAAGATCCAACTCCTTCGGATCTTTCATCTTCCAGTCACGCCATGATCATTGTTTGGAAACAAATTAGTCATGCACCATTAATGTTCATTTGCATAGTCATACATATGAAATACATTACTCCGTCCGTCTCAAAATATATAAAACAGTTTGACGATGTAGTATAAGCAATATGAAATACATTACTCTCACCATCTCAAAATATATAAAACAGTTTGACGTGAGACATGGATACGTGGAATGCCGATAGATAATTTCAACATATCGTTAGCTTGGTTTCTCATTGAATACTGATGTAGGAACATGTGGGTGCATGCAGACATGAATAGTAGCTAGTACAGTTTTTGTCATCTTAGGATCCTATTCCTAGGTTGTTTCTTCCCAAGGCTAAAGAATACTGAAAAGAAGAGAAACACGAGCAGATTACCAAGAGAACATATACAGTTGGTGTAAATCGAGTGCATATACTGTGTACTTCTACCACAAAATAGTAACCATAAAGTAAAAAAATTCAGTAACATAGAAACAAAGAAACAATATGCATTGCTGAGACATATTAATAGCGGCTTAAGGCCGCAGCAGCTGCCGCTTGCTGCTACAATACTCACAGCCTCATCGTTAGTTTTTTTTTTTTTGTTTTTTTCTTTTTTGGGTTTCTTTTTCCTTTTTTGTCCCTTGCTTTCCCTGTGAGTGCGGCAACGGCCAGCGTGCCGCTGCCGCTTTATTCCGTAATAATAGACAAAAGCTCAAACTTATTGCTTTGATCCTATGAAAGTTGCGGCAATTTTACCATATATATTTATCGAGATCAACTTTGACCTGCGTTACGCTACAATTAAACGATGTATTCACGATACATGAGCTACTCAATCCAAAATTACAACATTAGTCCGTACTGAGAACAATTCACTACATGTTCGGATGTAAAACCAGCCGAACGAGTTGAGCTCGAGTCGAGCCGATCTCAGCTCGTTTAGGCTCGTTCATTTAGGGCTCGTTTGTGACTCGGCTTGATAAAGGGCTAGTTTAGGCTCCGGAAGTTTCAATTTAGGGGAAAAATCATGAATTATAAGAGAACTGAATTGATCAAAGCTTATATAATTTGTGAACTGCAAACGTTCCAGAATTTCTAGCAGTAACTTTACTGGTAGCATTATTTACAGTAGAGGGAGCCTGGGCAGGTGCTCAGGCTGCAGCTAGATAGCCTAGACTGCAAGCAACGAAAGAAAGACAAATGCAGATGACCCATATCATACACATTACACTTCAAAAAAACTACCAGCAACTAGTACTCCAACTAGCAGTTTGTATTCAATTCCACTGCTCTCATCAAAACACCAAAAAACACTCCCATCATCAAGATCGAGACAGAGAAAACTGTGCACACGCTCACACCTTACATAGAGCTAACGAGTGTGTTAACCAAATATGTGCGAGTTGATTTGCCTGTTGACGAAAAATGCAATATCTTTATACTTACAGTTAATTTTGCAAGATTGCAAGCCATTATTGGTGTAACAAAAAAACCTATTTTATGATATTTTTAGAATGAATTAATTAAACAATGAAATAACGCTCCTTTCACCATATTGAGGAAGAAATGAAGCTTACCAGAAGTGAATATTCGAACACGGCCATCGCCATTGGTGATGAGATTGAGCTGAGCCTCCATCCTTTGCATGAACTCCATTGCCTCTTGCACGGGCCTCGCCAACTCCTCTCTATACTTGACCAACATGTTGTAGTATGCTTCCTACTCCTCATGCATGCAACCACATCCCAATGAATAAACGATCATATAATGCTAATCAATTTAAGGAGTACCAAAAAATCCCCTAAATTAAGAGACATTGATAGGCATATAGTCTTCCAACATATCACTGATCAATTTCCAAGAGATGGGATTCAGTGTAAAATATGTCCATAAGATAATGTCCAAAATTTGGGGATCATTTACCAATGGGCCAAGTTAACACTTTTATAAGTTCTAGTATTAATATTAAGAGAATTAATGAAAAGCATGCATCAACACCATGAATTGATCAAGCTCGGGATCTTTGGATGTGTCTCTTGCTGAGAATGCGGATCGTTGCCTGGACTCGAACTGTTGCCTCGTCGCCGCTAGCCTGGCGGCCACCTCTGGTGGTGCACCAACCTGCTACGCCCCAAAATCAAGTGATGCCATTCCGACAAAAATATTAGCACAACCCATTAGTAGACGGTCACTAACGTGAAGAACGTTACGCAGTATGCTAAAAGTTAGGATGAGATGACCAACTCAATGCTTCAAGTATGGGATAGACAATGCGATGTTCATGTTTGAAAATCCCAATTTTTTTTGGCTGAATAAATACTCAACAAGTTTTAATCAACTCAAGAATCTCTCACCATATGATTTATATCTTGGGACATTGTATGCAGAAAAAATCCCAACCATAAAAGCAAAACAATTAGTAAGTGTACAACAATTTAGATAATCTAGTAAATGAGCAGAAAGATGAAACATATGCCGACTTATCTATGTTGCATAGCAACAAAAGATTGTTTCTGATATCAAATTAATTTAAATTAAAAAAACTATCTAATGTTTTGGAACGAAAATTAAATTTATCTCGACAAATCACTTCAGCTCGATCTTATGATCATTTTGGTACAGACAAATCACCTCAGTATGTGGAGTATTACCTTTTGGCAATCCAAATAAGCTTCAAGGAGATTAGAATACTGAGGGTGAGCAATGATCTTGGCCTTCATGGCTTCAACCTCGGCACTATCACCACCGCCAACACCACCACCGGTGTCCCTCCCTTTGTCCCCTCCTCTCTGCTGCTGCTGGCATTGTTGCTGATACTGATGCTGATAGCTATTACTACCGCTTCCTATACTACACAGATGATCAACAAGAGCCGCCGCCGGGTGTCCTCGGATCAAACCAGATGGGTACTGATGAAATTTAGAGGCAAGAAGCTGCCTCTGATGCTGATCATGTTGATGATGAGATCCACTTCCTTCATTCTTCACCAGTTGGAAACTATACTGATCCCCGCCGCTAGCGGGCGGGATCTGAAACGGGTTGATCTGACTATTATTACTATTACCTGCTCCGATGGCAAGATAGTTGGCTGTTGCTGCAGCACCAACACTAACAGGCCTACCTTGATGTTGCTGAGTACGCTGATGACGATTTTCGCTCATCTGATTGTACTCCTCCATGTTTTTTCACCTCCACCGCGAAAGGAATTACAAAAAGAATATAAGTTTTTTTTTTGTTTATAATTGGTTGATCAAGAAAACCCTAGATGAAGATCTATCTAGGGCTTTGCTAGTATACTTGATTTTGATGACATATTTGATTTCAAGTGGTAGAGATTAATGGAATATGGGAAGCAAGTAATCAAAGGGATCAGTGGATTTGAGTGAAGATTCATAAGAATTTTCACAAATGAAAAAAATCATGATAAATTTGGAGATTTATGTTGAGCTGGTGGCATGCGAGGAGTGGAAGAGAGCAGGAGGAGGTGGTGGTGGTGGGTGGCGGCGGCGTGGAGATGTCGGCACCGGAGACGGCTAAGTGTGTGTGGTGAGCAAGGAGACAATGATGCTCATCATTTTTTCTCTTCGTACAAAGACAACAACAACAAAGAATGAAAGGGAAATAATGGAAAAAATTTGGTTGGAAAAAGCTAAGGTCCTCATTTTGTAATGAAAGGTCAAGGATTTATCTTTTGATTTTAGTTGGATCCAATGAGCACATAATATCCAACAGAGGACATGATTAGACAAGTTTAAAGCTAGATGGATAAGAGAACTTGCTTTAATTAAAGTTTAATTGTGCAGCGAAACATGATCCATAAACGAAGAAACGGATGCCTGCAAGAGCTTTATTTTTCTTTGTGGATCTATATTTGCATTCTGCAGGATCCAAAGCTGGACAATTTCAGATAAATAAATAAATATAAAATTTTGGATAATGCTAATTAATTGTGCATTTGAAAGAAAAAAATTCATCACGTCATCTAATTGAAAATTTCTCCTCTAGAACTGACGTTGTTGAAATATTAGCAATGTTGTGATCATATAGAAATCGATAACAACTTTCGGTTGAAAAGAAAAATATAGTACGTGTGAACGTAAGTATGAAGAGTAATGGAGCTTGTGAGGATTATTCGACATCAATCAGTCATTCGTTGCCTCCAGGAACTTTTTTCCACTACAGGCATTGTCTATGAGGTATTATCATCGGTTCGATATTTTAAATGGAATGGCATAAAATGAGATATGACAGTAAAATATTTGGCCATATTCGACAAAAAGAAAATACTCAGTAAAGTATTTTATTTTGACTATACTAACCAAACTATTAAAAGAATAAAAAATCACTCATTTTTATCAAGATAGAATAATATATATAAATCTTATTTTTATTTTTTAAAAATATAGAACCCTAATCTTATGATTGTGAAAAAAACAACGTATTATTGAATAAACTCCAAACATTGCATAAGAGAGCTGAACGATAAACGCGGGAATGGTGAGTAGGAAAAATTTCTTTTTGTTTGACGGGATAGAGTGTGGTTTGTTGCTTGCTGGGGTGGTGCATATTAGTGAGAGAATACAAGGCCAAGAAAGCCATAATGTTATCAGCTATGATTCTTCGAACCACGTGCACTCACACTGATGTTCACAGTATACATTTCATCTTGTATACATGGCCGTTATTTGACCTATTGCACAATTTGTTTGCAAAAACATTTCATATTCTAATTTTAATCATCGAATAATCTTCTAATCAACATATTTGCGTCATGTCTGACATGATTACTAAATTTGGATTTGTTTTTTGGTTTTTCAAGATAATGAATCTAAATTGTTTGATATGATTTTCTGTTTTCTACAATAAATATTCAGAAGTGAAAATTTAAAATACAGAAAAATGGATTTTATTATTTGATTTTTCATTTTTTTTAACAGAATATTTAAGATTCTTTTTTCTAATAATTTTGTTTGATATGATGATTTTGATTTTAAATTCTGATTTTTTGATTTTGTTATTTATTTTGAACTCCATTATTTTTAACGGACATATCAAACCGTAGCTAAAAAAGAGTGTTTTTTTTTTAATCAACTACATTGACTTAAAACAGTACAAATCTGGATTTGAAATGCATTAATGTGCCGACTCTGAGAGGAACAAAGAGGTCAGACGACTGGAAGCGTTTGTTTGACTACTTGTGAATTGAACGTCG
>LIEC01006125.1:0-17758 GCA_001925005.1 Drosera capensis
ATTAACCAACTATGCTGCTATACCATATTACATCCAAAGCCCTGATTGACATTGTTTTTCGAAATTGTGAACATCAAAACATGAAGGAGCAATACCTGAAAGACTAACACATGAAAGGAGAGTAGGAGACCATAACGGAAAACGGATTAACCAACTATGCTGCTATACCATATTACATCCAAAGCGCTGATTGACATTGTTTTTCGAAATTGTGACCATAAAAAAAAATCACTTCACAGAATAAAATAATTATTTTGTAAAGGAGATAACAAATATTGAACCCAAAAAAATAGAAAAAACCAGAAGTACATAAGAAAACCCAAAATTCAATAAAGGAAAATCTCCCCCTGCAGTTAAATATCTAGTGACTCGATGTGGCTTAAACAAGGAACTTGAATACAAAGTACATGATCCCCCAGATAATCAAGTGAAGATTACATCCAGAGCAGGATGACTTTTTGCAAGTTCTCCTACAAAGTGTTTGACCCCCGATGGTGCTAAGGAGAAAGGAATAGGATCACGTACGCCGATTAGGGGATCACGAAGGCATAGTGCGAGTGTTTTCAACAGGGGAGCTCTCTCTATTACATAAGAGGCAAATCCAATATCAAACTCACTAGCAGCAAATCCAACAAAGTGGAAAATCTCCAGACAGGGAAGGATGCAGTCAGTGGCCTTCACTCGCCATTCATGAGTGTTTCGATTGAACAAAGGGAATACCCAAGATATCTAAAAAAAACCATAGAAAATAACATGGAAATAGATTGTGAATGATTCTGTCTCCGCATGACACACTTGCAAAGAATAGAAACAAAAGAAGGAAAAAAGACGGAACAAGTCTTTTCTTAATTGAAAGAAAGACTAAGATCTAGTGTGTTCTGCAAAAAAAGGACATAATCTGCTCGGTTTCTAGTCTACGGCACCAGTATTTCTAAATGGTGTAATTCCCACACAGATCCAACAAAATCATAAGGTGCAGGCTCGCGCCCTGTGGGGAATATAAGGCAAGGTTTCCAAATTGTATCAAAATCGGGTGGTTTAAGCGTGGATCCAAAGAACCAGAAGCTAAGACATGAAATAGCAAGATAAATTAACAACAAATTTCAAGAAGTACATCATAGGGCATACAAGCCATGACACGCACACCTTCAACAACTTAACACAAAGCCTGATCAAGCCCAGGGGGACACTGGGTGGTTGAAAGATTTTGGATCCTCATTCCAGTCAAGTGGTTGTTCAAGTTGTTAAGATTATTCTTACCCTTTAATTGCAGTCGTGAGTGATTAAAATACAAGTTATGATGATTTTACAAGAAATAAAAGGAAAAAGCAAAATAAAGAAAAGATCCCATTTGCTGAATTGCATATGTAGCCTCTTAATAGGACTCGCCGGGGGCATGCTCAAGTGGCAACTCTTAAAACATGTTTTGCCTCCAAGTATGTGAGATGCTAGTCTTGGTATTACATTGCCCAAGCGCCCAGAGGCACCCTATCAAAGCAAGATACAAGAGGTCAAGGCATCCATACTTCTATCCACTCACCAAAAATTGTTTTGGATCAAGGTGAAATCTATATGATCAAACATCTAATGGCATCCAAAAACAGAACTTGTGAAATGAAAACAGAAATGCTCACCCCAAGCTTGAATTCGCGCAGTGACAGGCAAGCATCAATCAAGTGACACCAATTGTGAAGGTTGTGACCCTTCTCAATATCAAGGGTTACCATCAATTCCTTAACATTAACAAGAGACGGAATAGAAGTTGGAGTGGAATCGGTCTGGTTAGTAAGAAAAATAGAAAAAGAAAGAACAACCTTATTAGAAAAACAACACAAAAGAACCACCTTAATATCAGCTATAAAACAATCCAGCATTTAACAATGGATGCCTAGAATACAAACCTCATTTATAACCATGGTGAGTTTTTCGAGTTGAAAGGACCAACAGGAAATCCGCTTGAGCATGTCATTTGCACATTCACCAAGGAATGAAGCCTCAACAAGCGACGGTACACACTTAAAAATTATATCTGCATCAAAATCCCAGAATTCAACAGTAACAAGATTCGGTGCAGAGGCTTCAACCTTGTCAACCTCACAGAGTTTAATATTCAAGTATTTTAATTTGAGGGGTGAGCCAGCTACTGTTAGGCTTCCTAAGCCATCGCAACAATTCAGCCATAATCTCTCAAGATGCGAGCATTTAGATAACATAAATTCAAGCGATGCTCCACTTATACTCAACATTTTCAGAGATAAGGACATAAGGTTATTGAAAGGAAAAGTGGCAGCACATGCAGCTTGAGGATGGTGAATTGTCTGCCCAAACGTTCCTAAGTTGTAGAATTTATCGTGCCATTTACTGCATAAACCATGGAAGTTCATCTCTAGATCATTTACCCCTTTCCTCGAGCAAAAGTCGACCCATCTATCAATATCTGACGCATAAGTTCCATCAAGGTGGAAGAAAACCCTAAACTTTTTCACTGTTGGAGCACGGTGTGCCATGATGACGTCACTAACCCACTTCACATATCTAGATGTTGCACCGGCATTATTATCAAAGCCCTGTCTCAAAAATTTCTCAGCATCAAAATCCAAGTCCGGCATATAAGTCCAAGAGTATCTCCATCTCTTTGAGAGGAGACTCGTTCTGGCGGCATCTTTCAATTCCAAATGGGAGAGAATGATAAGGATAACATCATCCGGCAATCCACTTATCTGATCCTTCATCGCGACGCGATTCTAGTACCAGAGAAAATCAAAACAAGACAGAAAGAAGAAGCATAAACATAGGGGAAGATGATCTGTGCTGCTACTAGTAGCCAATTGGCTGATGAGAAACCCCTATGTCAGTACAAAAACCTATTGTCAACACAGTCGTCAGTGGGGCTCTTGTACATTTTGTGGGTTTTCTGTACAGTCTGTAAGGTTTTTCCATAGAGG
The DNA here is from genome assembly GCA_001925005.1 of Drosera capensis. Lineage (NCBI taxonomy): Eukaryota > Viridiplantae > Streptophyta > Magnoliopsida > Caryophyllales > Droseraceae > Drosera > Drosera capensis. Next base: position 2,946 of record LIEC01006125.1, read on the forward strand.
GTTTTCCCGCAGTACGTATTTTATTTATTTTTTTCATTTTTTTTTTATTTATTTTTTTGTTTCTGATCAGTGGGGTTAATCATAGCAATTCAACGAGAGCAATGGCAATAAAATCATGAACTTTTAGTTCTTCTCAGTTTCTTCTTGCTCAACATACAATTTTCCAACTAAAAATTAAACCTTTCAGGCAAAAGGCAAAATTGAACCGACTAGAACAAGAAATAATGAACTTCTAGTTCTCAATGTTTTCATGCTCAGCATACAACTTTCCAACTAAGACTTGAACCTTTCAGGCAAATTTGAAATTGCTAGAACAAGAATTCATGAACTTTAGTTCTTCTCAATTTCTTCAAGCTAAACATACCAATTTTCCAACGAAAAATTGAAACTTTCAGGCCAAATTGAAATTAATAGAACAAGAAATCATGGACTTTAGTTCTTCTCAATTTCTTCATGCTCAAAATACGATTTTCAAACAAAAAAGTAAACCTTTCAGGCATAATTGAACTTTGCTAGAACAAGAAATCAGGAACTTTTGGTTCTTCTCAATTTCTTCATGCTCAACTTACAATTTTCCAACCAAAAATTAAACCTTTCAGGCAAAATTGAACTTACTAGAACAAGAACATGAGAGAGAAATCATTATACCTGAAGAAGTCCCTCTTCCAAGCTCGATTTCTTCTCCTCCAAAGTACTTGTCACCAAAACCCACTCACTTTCTCCCCTTTTATTTGGTGTTAGAGTCATGGCTTTTTGGATTAACCTTGAAATTTATGGATTTGATGAAGCAGATGAAGATTGAGATATTCAATGGGTTGAGTTGAGAGGAGGAATTCGATGGGTGACGTAGCGTGTCAGGTTAGATATTTTATCATTGAAAGAATAAAATTGAACCCCTTGAGAAAATTTATGGGTTGACAAGGTTGAATGTTCAGGCCGATTATGGTGTTTAATGGGCTTTGTGGGGATTGGGCCTTGTTTCATGTGCAGATTTTTTCATCGGTTTAAGACTCGTTTTTTATACGGTAGAACAGAATGTCGGTCTTGATAGGTGTGCGTCAGGTGAATTGATAACGAATTGAATCCGAAAAGATTGATTGACATTAAATTATTATAATTGATTCATTTTTTTAATCTCATATTGTGTTTATCAATTGAAAAACCGTTTATTAATACACACAATTCATAAAAAACATCCGCAATATTATTTCTATTTTACTTTTTATCTTTATATACAGAGATTTTTGTCCAAAATGACTCGGCCAGAATATTATCTCTATCCCTCTTTATATTTAGAGAGTTAAAATTTGATTTTCTACACCATTTTAACTTTTTTTTAAAACTATTATCAATCAATAATAATAATAATTTTAATTTAATAAGATTAAAAAATTAGAACTTATTATTTCAAATAAAATATAAGTATAAAAAATAATTTTTTTGATAAAAGTAAGCCAATAATTTCATAATAAAAACTTTCTTTTTTTCATTAATGTAAAATTCATTTTCTATATCTATATATATAAATATATAAAAAATTAGTATATGAAACATGTGCAAATACATACAAGGGATCTGTATAGAAAATCTGTTGGCAAAGACGGAGCCAAAATTATTTCACGGGAGTAGTTGAAAAATGTTAATATGTCGGTTAAAAAAAAACAAAAACAAATACATATATAAAGAAAAAAAAATATGTAATCTATAGTAAATAATTCAATTATGAAGTTTCCAGCTAAGGGTGCTGGTCGACGATAGAGGAGTGGTGTTGCTGGTGCTGGAGGGAGAAGAAGAGGAGGACGAGGACGATGGAAGGTTGTGAAAAAAGACAAAATATAGTTTTTGGGAAATATTTTTCTGAGTTGTATAAGCTTGAGATTTTTTTAATTTTTTTTGGGAAGAAGATCATGTGTTTACACCTAAGTGTATATATATATTTTTTAAATCCCACCTACTTTTAAGGCTAGTAAAGGGTTACCTAATTAACTATTATTTAAACCTAATCATCTTTATAGGGTGAGAAAAAATTAGGTGTTGATTAATCACTTCAGTCCTATAAATATACCTCATTTATAAGATATTATGTACATATTTTTAAAAGAAAAAAAAAATCTCTATTTCTATTTTTAAATAATCTCTCTAAAATAATTTAATTATTTTGTTAATTTTGACGTTTTATCATCCCAAGAAATCAATCCGGATATATCAACGAATCGGTTCAATTGGTGCGAGCGCTTGTTCTATAACACATTATCAACATGAGCCACTAATTAGATCAGATCGAGAACTAAACGAAGATACTTTATTATACACGTATGTTTTGATTTTTGGTCCATATCATCATCATAATAATAATAATCTAATTAAAATAATTATGACTTCATCGTCGGATAAAATATCGCCTGTGTGAAAACATATTAATAAGCTTAAATAAAATCAAAATAGAACGCATGATAAAAAATGAAAATAAAGCGTCAATACAAAAATAATACAGAGCATCTATAAAAAATGAAACAAAACTCCTGTTAGAACAGATGTTCTGTTCTGTTTTGAAATAGAGCATATGTACAAATGAAATCGAACGTATGAACAAATAAAATAAAACGCATAAATAAAAAACGAGAGACCATACATCATTAGATCTCGACATTATCCAAAAAAAACATAAACAAATAAAAAAGAGTACATGTACAAAAAGGAAACTCCATTGCCTTGATAACATTAACAAACTCCTTCTTGTTACCCGCACAATGTAGAATATACAATATGCCGACTGTTGGACATGAATAAATGACAGTGATGGGGATGAGTGCTTTTCAATGAGATAACAACCGAACCTGCTTCTTTCGCTTCTGTATTCCATTTTGCATATTGATAGCAAACTAAGCCAGCTTGACAGCTTTAGGATCTTCAGGATCAAGAGGATGAATTACACAAGGTAAAAGGGTAGGAGGAGGAGGAACATCAAACCCCTGCAATATGGAATATATCAGACATTAGAAATGATTGGATGCAACCAATTAACTCAACTGAATAGCACAATCACACCACTTAAATCAGGCTTGACTTAGCTCACTAATGTAATCACGCTGATCTTACCAGTTCTCCTCGATATGGAATTGACCATCGATAGTATTAAGAAAACAAAAAACAAAAAGAGTGACTATACAAAAAAAAATAGAACGACAGTATAAAAAAAAGCAACAATACAAAACCAAGTACAGAACCAAAAACAGAGCATCTTAAAAATAATAGTGTCATAAAAAACAAACCCAAATTCCAATTTTCTACAATATACAAAACTAAACCCAAACAGAACGCATGAATAAAAATAAAATAGAGCATCTCTATAAAATCAAAATAAAACGCATGAAAAAAAATGAAACGGAGCAGCAATACAAAAAAAACAACAGTATAAAAAATAGAGTGGCAGTACAAACAAAAAACTAAGCGTCGTAATAAAAAAATAAAGTATCTTAAGAAAAAACAAAGCACCCTAAGAAACAAACCCAAATTCTTATTTTTTTTTCAATATACAAACCTAAACCAAACAAATACGCATGAATAAAAATGAAACAAAACGTCCGCATAAAACTAATACAAAGAGCATTAACAAAAATAAAACAAAACAACAGTAAAAAATTAACTTCTCAAAACATAAAATGAGCATACATTCATCAAACGTATAAGAGTACTTCTCTTATCAGGTTAGTCACAAAATACACAATCAATTCTTATCAAGGATCAAACTTAATGTTAGACCATGTAACTCGAGGCACACATCAGTAATCTTCGAACATCAACACCAAAAATCTACTTATATGTCCATATAATACTCCAGATCCATAATCGTCCCAACTCAATCAGCAATAAATCCAAAATCTTTAACAAATCAAACCCATTTCGAGTCGAGTCTACATTGCAGGATGTGGTATATGATAGGATCAAATATTGCCTGAAACATGTTGCTGGACAAGAGGATGAGTGTTCGGTATGCACAGGCATAGGCAGATGTCGGCTCATGACTACAGTACATAAGCTCTAGTCAAGGTGATCATGGAAACAGTGGATAGTGGATAACGGTATTCATTGAAAACCTGAACCCCTTCTTCCAGGAGCGAGGATGTCGACAACGATGGCAATAGTGGCATCAATGGCAGGGAACAGAGAAGAGAGAGGCGGAGATGGTAGAGCGGTGGCGGAGATGGTAGAGCGATGGTGGAGATAGAGAGAGCGAAGTGGCGACAGAAATAATGGAGAGAGAGAGGAGCAAATGGTATGTTCGCGAAAATAAAATCCAGTGTATAATTTTTTTTGTTAATATTGTTCAAAAAATATATGTTAGGGTTATTTTCTGTATATTCTATATTGATGCATTTGTTATAAATGATGAAACTTAACTTTTGTGTTTTTCATTAAGATATAATAAACGACGTAATGATCATAGCAAACATAATCCAAAAAAATCTTAACAAATTACTATGCTATTTGTAATGTTTACAAAGCACTTTATTTCCTTATGGATCTTATTCTTGTCTTGACTCGCAAAAGCTCTCTCAGAGACCAACCCACAGATCTGCCGCCTCCGTGAGATCTCTGGCTCTCCTCCGCATCTCTCTCTCTTTCGGCGCCACCGTCTCCTACCTTATCGTATTAGGTGAGCCAACTTTTCAACATAGTATCAGAGCGAGATTCCTAGTCGCTGCCATTGCCCTCCTTAGATCCGCACAACCGCAGCCACGTTGCCGCACCAAACTCAGATCTGCACAACCTCAAGCCAGGATCTGCAGGAGTCCGCCACTTTTTTGCTCTTCCTCATCGCCGCCACCATAGCTTCCTTACGAGTCGCATCCTTCGCCCAGATCTCGTATCACTCCTCAAGATACCGCTTCTCAGATCCAACCTCGTCGATATGGAATTGACCATCGATAGTATAAAGAAAAAAAAAAAAACAGAGTGACAGGAAAAAAATATTGAGCGGCAGTATAAAAAAAAAACAACAGTACAAAAGCAAAAACACAACGTCTTAAAAAAATTATATATATATATATATATAACGTCTTATGAAACAAACCCAAAATTCCAATTTTCTTCAGTATATAAACCTAAACCCGAATAAAGCATATGAATAAACATAAAATAAAGCATCTCTATAAAATTAAAACAGAATACATGAAAAAAAAAAACAGAGCTACAGTACAAAAAAAACAGAACAACAATAAAAAACAAAATGACAGTATTAAAAATAGAGCGGTAGTACAAACCAAAAACTGAGCGTCGTAATAAAAAAAATAAAGTGTTTTAAGAAAAAAACAGAGTACCCTAAGAAACAAACCCAAATTCTCATTTTTTTTCAATATAAAAACCCAAATAAAAAAAATACGCACGAATAAAAATGAAACAAAGCATCTGCATAAAATTAATACAAAGCGCATGAATAAAAATAAAACAAAACAACAGAAAAAAACAAAGCGGAAAAAAAATAACAATTCGATAACTTCTAAAAAACATAAAATGAGCATACACTCATCAAACATATAAGAGTACTTTATCTTCTCAGATTAGCCACAAAATACACAATAAATTCTTATCAAGGATCAAACTTGATGTTAGACCATGTAACTCGAGGCACACATCAGTAATCTTCGAACATCAACACCAAAAATCTACTTATATGTCCATATAATACTCCAGATCCATAATCGTCCCAACTCAATCAACAATAAATCCAAAATCTACAACAAATCAAACCCATTTCGAGTCGAATCTACATTACACGATGTGGTATATGGTAGGATCAAATATTGTGTGAAACATGCTGCTGGACAAGAGGGTGAATGTTCGGTATGCACAGGCACAAGCAAATGTTATGGGTGAATGTTCGGCAGGCACAGACAAGCAGATGTCGGCTCATGACTACAGTACAAAAGCTCTAGTTAAGGTGATCATGGAAGCAATGGGTAGTGGATGACAGTGACTAACCCCTCCTTTTTAGGAGCGAGGATGTCGACGACGATGGCAATGATGACGAGAACGGCAGGGAATAGAGAAGAGAGTGGCGGAGATGGTAGAGAGAGCGAAATGACGCCAGAGATAATAGAAAGAGAGAGCGGAGCAAATTGTATGTTTGTGAAAATAAAATCTTGTATATATTTTTATGTTAATATTGTTCAAAATTATATGTTAGGGTTATTTTTCGTATATTCTATATTGATGTATTTGCTCCAAATGGTGAGACTTAACTTTTGTGTTTTGTATTAAATTTTAATAAACGACGTAATAGTCATAGCAAACAGAATCCAAAAAAAGCTTGACAAATTACTATGCTATTTATTATTATTAGTAGTTCTTAAAATTTTAACAATCATTTACTTTATTTTTGTAATTAAATATTTTCTTTAATAATAATGATGAATAATAATTTTTTTTAATAAAAGATATATGAGTGAAATTGAATAAATTTATTTATGAGTTGTTGTAGGAACTGATTAAATTTATATCACTTTTATCAATTAAATAAACGAATTAAAACAAATTACAATATTATGAAAAGATAGTAATAATTGAAAAAAAAATCTTATTACTACTATCAAGCTGCAATATTCATATATCAATAAAATAATTTTGTACATGATTTCTTTTAGAAAAATAGATAAACTTAATAAATTTATTATACAAGAGTAATGAATTTGTCCACAACAAAAAAAATTAAAAAAAAATACTATGTGACACTTTTTTCTATTAATGAAAAGTAATTGATTTTTTATTAACTATTTATATTGTGTGTGTTTTATTTTTATTTTTTTGGAAAGATGAGAGGGAGAAGTGGTACCTTGTGAAAGTTTGAAATCTTATATGGTAGTTATGGTATAAAATCTTTGAAATGATAGTAGAATATTTATGTTAATATTGTTCAAAAAATATATGTCAGGGTTGATTTTCGTATATTCTATGTTGATGTATTTGCTTCAAATGATGAGACTGTATTTTTCATTAAGATATAATAAATAATGTAATCGTCAGAGCAAACAGAATTCGAAAAAATATTAACAAATTACTGTGCTATTTGTAAATAGTATCAAGCACATTATTTCTTATGATCTCATTCTTATCTTGACTCTCGGAAGCTCTCTCATAGACCAAGCCACAGATCTGTAGCCTCCGTGAGATCTCCCGCTCTCCTCCACATCTCTCTCACTCTTTCGGCGCCACCGTCTCCTACCTTATCGTATTAGGTGAGCCAACTTCTCAAAGCGAGCTTCCTAGTCGTTGCCACCGCCTTTCTCAGATCCGCACAACCACAGCCACGCTGCCGTACCAAACTCAGATCTTCACAACCTCAAGCCCAGGTCTGCAGGAGTCCGTCACTCTCTTGCTCTTCCTCGTCGCCCCCGCCACTGCTTCCTTATGAGTCGCCTCCTTCGCCCAGATCTGGTATCACTCCTCAGATCCAGCCTCGTCGATATGGAATTGACCATCGATAGTATAAAGAAAAGAAAAAACAGAGTGATAGAACAAAAAATTGAGCGGCAGTATATATATATAAAAAGCAACAGTACAAGACAAAAAAACACACGTCTTAAGAAACAAACCCAAATTTCAATTTTCTTCAGTATATAAACCTAAACCCGAACAGAGCGCATGAATAAAAATAAAATAGAGCATCTGTATAAAATAAAAATAGAGCGCATGAAAATAAAATATGAAAATAGAAAAACAGTAAAAAAAAAGCAAAACGACAATAAAAAAACAAAATGAGTATAAAAAATAGAGCAGTAGTACAGACCAAAAACTGAGCCTCGTAATAAAAAAATAGAGTGTCTTAAAAAAAAATAGAGCACCCTAAAAAACAAACCCAAATTCTCATTTTTTTTTCAATATAAAAACCCAAATCAAAAAAATACGTATGAATAAAAATGAAATAAAGCGTCTGTATAAAATTAATACAAAGCGCATGAATAAAAATAAAACAGAACAGCAGTAAAAAAACAGAACGAAAAAAAATAATAGTTCAATAACTTCTCAAAAACATAAAATGAACATACGCTCATCAAAATAAAGCGCTTGATAAAAAATGAAAACAAAAAGCCAATACAAAAATAATACAGAGCGTCTATAAAGAATGAAACAAAACTTCTTTTAGAACAGACGCTTTATTTCGAAACAGTGTGTATGCACAAATGAAAACGAGCGTATGAACAAATAAAATAAAACGCATAAATAAAAAAAGAGAGACTATACCTTATTAGATCTCGACATTATCAAAAAAGAAACATATGAACAAATAAAAGAGAGTACATGTACAAAAAGGAAACTCCATTGCCTTGATAACATTAACAAACTCCTTCTTGTTACCCTGCACAATGTAGAATAGACAATATGCAGACTGTTGGACATGAATAAATGACAGTGATGGGGATGAGTGCTTTTCGATGAGATAACAACCGAACCTGCTTCTTTCGCTTCTGTATTCCATTTTGCATGTTGATAGCAAACTAAGCCAGCTTGACAGCTTTAGGATCTTCAGGATCAAGAGGATGAATTACACAAGGTAAAAGGGTAGGAGGAGGAGGAACATCAAACCCCTGCAATATGGAAGATATCAGACATTAGAAATGATTGGATGCAACCAATTGACTCAACTGAATAGCACAATCACACCACTTAAATCAGGCTTGACTTAGCTCACTAATGTAATCACGCTGATCTTACCATTTCTCCTCGATATGGAATTGACTATCACAGAGTGACAGTAAAAAAAATAGAACGACCGTATAAAAAAACAGTACAAGATAAAAAACTGACCATCTTAAAAAAATATATATAGCGTCTTAAGAAACAAACCCAAATTCCAATTTTCTTCAATATACAAACCTAAACCCGAATAAAGTGCATGAATAAAAATGAAATAGAGTATCTATATAAAATCAAAATAAAGCGCATGAAAAAAATGAAACGGAGTAGCAGTAAAAAAAAAAAAAAAAGACAAAGCGACAATAAAAAAACAAAACGACAGTATAAAAAAATAGAGCGGCAGTACAACCAAAAAACTAAGTCTCGTAATAAAAAAAATAGTGTCTTAAGAAAAAACAGAGCACCCTAAGAAACAAACCCAAATTCTCAATTTTTTTTAATATACAAAAACCCAAACCAAAATAATAGGCATGAATAAAAATGAAACAAAGCCTCTGTATTAAGCATGAACAAAAATAAAACAGAACAACAGTAAAAAAAACAGAGCGGAAAAAAATAAGAGTTCGATAACTTCTCAAAAAACATAAAATGAGCATACATTCATCAAACATATAAGAGTACTTCTCTTCTTAGATTAGTCACAAAATACACAATCAATTCTTATCAAGGATCAAACGTAATGTTAGACCATGTAACTCGAGGCACACATCATTAATCTTCGAACATCAACACCAAAAATCTACTTATATGTCCATATAACACTCTAGATCCATAATCGTCCCAATTCAATCAACAATAAATCTAAAATCTACAAAAAAATCAAAGCCATTTCGAGTCGAATCTACATTACACGATATGATAGGATCAAATATTGCCTGAAACATGTTGTTGGACAAGAGGATGAGTGTTCCGTATGCACACGCATAGGCAGATGTCGACTCATGACTACAGTACAGAAGCTCTAGTCAAGGTGATCATGGAAGCAGTGGATAGTGGATGACAATATTCACTGAAAACCTGAACCCTTCCTTCCAGGACCGAGTATGTCGATAGCGATGGCAATGGTGGCGACAATGGCAGGGAACAGAGAAAAGAGAGGCGGAGATGGTAAAGCGGTGGCGGAGATGATGGAGAGAAAGAGCCAAGCGGCATCAGAGATAATGGAGAAACAGAGAGGAGCAAATTGTATGCTTGTGAAAATAAAATCCCGTGTATATTTTTTTGTTAATATTGTCAAAAAAATATGTGTTAGGGTTATTTTTCCTATATTCGATGTTGATGCATTTGCTTCAAATGATGAGACTTAACTTTTGTGTTTTTCATTAAGGTATAATATACGACGTAATGATAATAGCAAACAGAATCCGAAAAAATCTTGACAAAATACTATACTATTTGTAAACAGTCCAAAGCACTTTATTCCTTATGGATCTCATTGTTATCTTGACTCGCAAAACCTCTCTCAAAGACCAAGCCACAGATCTGCCGCCTCCGTGAGATCTCCGGCTCTCCTCCGCATCTCTCTCTGTTTCGGTGCCACCATCTCCTATCTTGTCCTACCAGATGAGCCAACTTCTCAACGTGGTATCAGAGCGAGCTTCCTAGTCGCTGCCACCGCCTCCTCAGATCTGCACAACCGCAGCTATGCTGCCGCACCAAACTTAGATCTGCACAACCTCAAGCCCAGATCTGCAGGAGTCCGCCACTCTTTTGCTCTTTCTCGTTGCCTTCGCCACTGCTTCCTTCCGAGTCGTCTCCTTCGCCCAAATCTGGTATCACTCCTCAAGATACCACTCCTCAGATCCAACCTCGTCGATATGGAATTGACCATCGATAGTATAAAGAAAAGAGAAGAAAAAACAACGTGACAGAAAAAAAAATTGAGCGGCAGTATAAAAAAAGAGCAAATGTACACGATAAAAAATAAAGTGTCTTAAAAAAAATATTGCGTTTTAAGAAACAAACCCAAATTCCAATTTTCTTCAATATATAAACCTAAACCCGAACAGAGCGCATGAATAAACATAAAATAGATCATCTGTATAAAATCAAAATAAAGCGCATGAAAAAAAAATAAGCAAAGCAGCAGTACAAAAAAACAGAACAACATTAAAAAAATAATACGAGAGTATAAAAAATAGAGCGGTAGTATAATCCACAAATTGAGCGTTGTAATAAAAAAATAGTGTCTTAAGAATAAACAGAAAAAATACGCATGAATAAAAATGAAACAAAGAGTTTGCATAAAATTAATATAAAGCGCATGAACAAAAATAAAACAGAACAGCAGTAAAAAAATAGAGGGGAAAAAAATAACAGTTCGATAACTTCTCAAAAACATAAAATGAGCATGCACTCATCAAACATATAAGAGTATTTCTCTTCTCATATTAGCCACAAAATACACAATAAATTCTTATCAAGGATCAAACTTGATGTTAGACCATGTAACTCGAGGCACACATCAGTAATCTTCGAACATCAACACCAAAAATCTACTTATATGTCCATATAATACTCCAGATCCATAATCGTCCCAACTCAATCAACAATAAATCCAAAATCTACAACAAATCAAACCCATTTCGAGTCGAATCTACATTACACGATGTGATATATGATAGGATCAAATATTGCCTGAAACATGTGTTGAAAGAATAAACTAGATTTATTGAGAATGTTTTAGAGTAGTCTACACTTATGTATGAACGGTATTATGCATGAATGTTCTTTGATGTTCCTTAGATAGATGAATGAATGTATTAAGTAGTGGTTCATGTATTGAACTAGATTCATGTTAGTAGAGTACTATATAAAGTATTGTAATGTAAGCATTTTAGATGTGTGGAATAAGAATTATATTGAGTGTTCTCCTCCTCAAGAGAGTTAGCTATCTTTTATTCCAACAGAGTGGTATCAGAGCTGCCAGGTTGAGGCAAAATGAATCCCCAAACTCCCTTTCAGGTTCCATTACTAACCAAAGAAGGTTATGATTATTGGTGCATTTGCATGAAAGCGTTGCTGGGATCATACAGTGTTTGGGAACCAGTTGCGAATGGAGTCGATGAACCAGAAAATGAAGGAGCTTTGAATCAAAATTAAAGAAGGGTGTTGGAAGCATCAAGAGAGAAGGATCAACGGGCTCTCACTCTTATCCATCAGAGTTTGGATGAGAAGATGCTTGAGAAAGTTGCTAACGCAACCACCTCAAAGCAAGCATAGGACTTGTTGCAGGTTTCACTAAAAGGAATTGATAAAGTGAAGAAGGTGCGTCTCCAAACCTTGCGAGGAGATTTTGAAGCACTGCATATGGTAGAATCTGAGTCTATTTCAGATTATTTCTCACGAGTCTTGGCTATCGTGAATCAATTGAAGAGAAATGGTGAAGACCTGAATGATTCCCGAGTCGTACAAAAGATCCTGCGGTCTTTGGATTCGAAATTCGACTATATTGTTGTGGCTATTGAGGAGTCAAAAGATTTGGATGCAATGACTATTGATGAACTTTCAGGTTCTCTTCAAGCTCATGAAGAAAAATTGAATAAGCCAAAACAGGAGAAGGTGGAACATGTCTTACAAGCAAAGCTTTCTTTGAAGGAGAAAGAAGAAAGACAAGGTGGCAGCCAAGAGAGCGAGGAGGTGATCGTGGATATGCTCGTGGTCGTGGACGTGGACAAGGAAGAGGTGGTAGAGGTAGCCATCACCATCATTCATATGGAAAAAGTGAAAACAACCAAAACTTCTCCCATTCTCGAGGACGTGGAAGAGGAACCAATTCAAGACAGAATTGGAAGAAGTACGACAAGTCAAAAATTGAATGTTACAATTGCCATAATTTTGGGCACTATGCTTGGGAATGTGGAAGCGGCTCAAAAAATGTTGAGGGACAGGCCAATTTTGCTCAAGATGAGGATGAAGAACCCACTTTGCTCTTTGCTTGCGAAGGAGAAAAATCTGAAATGGCGAACGAGTGGTATCTTGATACAGGTGCAAGCAATCATATGTGCGGAATGAAAGATCTCTTTTATGATATTGATGAATCAGTTGGCGGCAAGGTTGCTTTTGGAGACTCCTCTCGTGTTTCGGTGAAAGGAAAAGGTACTATCTTGATTCATTTAAAGAATGGAAAACATCAGTTTATTTCCAATGTTCTCTATGTGCCCAACATGAAAAGCAATATTCTGAGTTTGGGACAGCTTTTGGAGAAAGGGTATGATGTGTATATGAAGAACAGTAATCTGACATTGAAGGATAAAGATGAAAATCTGCTTGCTAAGGTGCCAATGTCACGGAACAGGCTGTTTAAACTGAAGATTGAAAATGGCGTTGCTAAATGCTTGAAAACATGTGTTAAAGATCCTTCTTGGCTTTGGCATCTAAGACTCGGTCACATGAACTTTGGAGGATTAAAGGAGATGAGCTGCAGCAAAATGGTAAAGGGGCTGCCTTGCATTGGTCACCCTGATCAATTATGCGAAGGATGTCTTTTCGGCAAGCAACCAAGAAAGAGTTTTCCAAAGGAGGCAACCTCAAGAGCTAAGGCACCATTGGAGCTGATTCATTCTGATGTTTGTGGTCGAATCAAACCATCTTCATTTAGTAAGAAGAGGTATTTCTTAACCTTCATTGATGATTTTAGCTGTAAATGTTGGGTTTATTTTCTAAAAGAAAAATCAGAAGTTTTTGGTACTTTCAAAAATTTCAAAACTCTTGTGGAGAAGCAGAGTGGCTACGAGATCAAGGCTATTAGAGCAGATCATGGAGGAGAATTTACTTCTAATGAATTTCAAAAGTTTTGTGAAGAGAATGGAATTTGTCATCCCATGACGGTTCCGAGAACGCTCCAGCAAAACGGTGTCGCCCAAAGGAAGAATAGAAGCATTTTGAATATGGCAAGGAGTATGATGAAAAGCAAGAGAATGACTAAAGAATTCTGGGCTGAAGCAGTTGATTGTGTAGTCTACTTGTCTAACTGGTGTTACACCAGAAGTGTTCACGGCCAAACCCCTCAAGAAGCATGGAATGGAGTCAAGCCAAACATCTCCCATTTACGGGTTTTTGGAAGCATTGCCTATGCACATGTTCCGGATAAGAAGCTAATTTTCGTTGGCTATGACTCAAGTTCTAAGGGATACAAGCTCTACAACCCAAGCACGGACAAGGTGGTCATTAGTAGAGATGTTGAGTTTGATGAAGGTGCTATATGGGATTGGAACACTTCTAGTCATGAAGACTATGCTTTCTTCCCTTTCTATGACTATCATAATGATGTCCAAGAAAATGAGGAACAACCATTTTCCTCTTCATCTAGTGAGCAATCATGTCCATCATCATCGGAGGGAGATTCAAGTGTAGGACCACAAGGAACCCGAAGTCTTCAAGAATTGTATGAAGTAACTGAAGAACAGCCCCCGAGACTAGAAGATTTGACACTTTTCTGTCTACTTGCTGATTGTGAACCTCTAGATTTTGAGGTAGGTACAAAAGACACGAACTGGAGAAATGCCATGGATGAAGAAATTACAGCAATAGAGAAAAATAATACATGGGAGCTTGTTACACTTCCAAAGGGGCACAAAGCAATTGCAGTCAAGTAGGTATACAAGGTAAAGAAGAATTCTGAAGGAAATATGGAGAGATACAAAGCAAGACTTGTAGCAAAAGGCTTTTTTCAGCGACACGACATTGACTATGATGAAGTTTTCGCACCTGTTGCTCGCTTAGAGACTATCAGATTGATCATTTCATTGGCTGCTCAAAATCAATGGAAGATCCATCAAATGGACGTAAAATCAGCATTTTTGAATGGCTATTTAGATGAAGTTGTTTATGTCAAACAACCTTTGGGTTATGTCGTGCAAGGCAAGGAGGATAAAGTTCTGAAATTGCGGAAGACATTATACGGTTTGAAGCAGGCACCGCGAGCTTGGAATAGCAGAATTGACAAGTACTTTCAAGAGAACGACTTCAAGAAATGCCCTTATGAACATGCTTTGTATGTTAAGGTGAATGAGAAAGGTGACATGCTGCTTGTGTGCTTATATGTTGATGACTTGATTTTCACGGGAAATAATCCTAGCATGTTTGAAGATTTCAAGAAAGCTATGGCTCGAGAATTC
>LIEC01006126.1:0-24778 GCA_001925005.1 Drosera capensis
TCCCAAAGGAAAGAACTCCAAGCCAGAAGTCAAGACAAATTCTTTGAAATTGATATGAGTTGCTAATCTAACCCTGTGGCCATAATCCTGCAAGAGTAGAAATTCAAGGCAAAAAATCGCATTACAGCTCATTGATATTGGCAAGAGAATAAATTATGAAGACAGTAGATCAAGTAGAAGAGAAAGACAGGCAACTCAACTTATTGCACCACAACATTATTTTCTTGACAAGATACAAGAGAAAAATATGAGATGCTCATGTCAGAAATAGAAAGAAAAGTGAAACTTCCATGCTTCGTTTATGTGAGCAATTTTGTAAAATGACAAAGCAGTCATGCATGAGTATTAAGCCATAGAACCCATCATACCTGTAATCTCTTTCCAATGGCAACAAAAGGTTGTACATCACCCCTTGTACCAACTATTAACATCACAATTTGTAATGGTCGTAAATCAGGCAATTCTGCTGAATCAACCTGCTCTGCCACTCTCGCCTCACCATTAGTATGTCCGCTACTGAAATCAGAGATATTTGGTTTAATATCTCCAGGAACTTCAAACTGTACGGTTCCATCTTCCTTGACAGTTGCCATACGATTCAACCATTTCAGCTGCAGGTAATTTATAAGCTTTAAAACTGACATCCAATGATTGAGTGCAAGGTACAACATGCAATGAAAAGGAAGAACTCCGGATTCTTAAAAAGAGAAGAAGCTTTCTATAGACAAAAAAGTGGCCCGCAGTTAAATAGGTTGTCTCTGAGCAGTTAAACAAGAATGTAATCATGTCTCCACCCATAAATTAACCTGTTGCGTGTTGCACATGTGCACAAAAAGGGTGTTTCATGCGAATGCCTATAACCACGAAACAAGGAGGGAAGGGAAGCATGCATAAATGCCTTTTCGGATTCTTAAAAAGAGAAGAAGCTTTCTATAGACAAAAAAGTGGTCAGCAGTTAAATAGGTTGCCTCTGAGCAGTTAAACAAGAATGTAATCATGTCTCCACCCATAAATTAACCTGTTGCGTGTTGCACGTGCCCACAAAAAGGGTGTTTCATGCGAATGCCTATAACCACAAAAACAAGGAGGGAAGGGAAGCATGCATAAATGCCTTTTCGCATCTAGAAATTCATATCTAACCAGAAGATAATGCATATGAGAAAATAAAGGTCGAAATAACATAATGAATTCAAACTGACGGACCTATGAGCCCCATGAGCATGCAGACAGTAGCATGCCTATCATAGTGTGTGAGTGTGGAAGGACGAACAAACCTTTTTTCTGATGGGAACCTTTTCATCAAACAGCCTTGCTACCAATACACTAAGTGGATTGTCCCGCCTTGACCACGAGCTTGTGGCAAGATGATTTGAAGTTGATGGTTCCCCATGTATGGTGTTCTCACTTGAACTCCTGTCACTGAGTCCTAGAAGAGAAACAACCAAAGCTCAGCAAGACGGAAACCCTAGCCAACAATTTCTTCGAGTACAAAAATCTCATGGAGACAAACTCAGGCAAAAGACCACAATGGGAGAGGATAAAATGATGACAAGAAAAATTAATTATTTTCTACTTTAGGATACAAACTACAGGTGACCAAAAGAAGGCATATTGAAAATTTCATTTAAGTTAGCATGTGGCACATCGACTGATGAAGATTTTGTTGATTGCATCACTCTTTGGGTATAAATAATAATTTTGAGACATACTACAGACAATCACTTTTTGACCATCGACTCGACGCTCTAGTTCTCATCTCCTACTAACTATTTCGTGAATTTCCAGGAGCATTATGGATTGCGTGCAGATAACAGTTCAAATCAGCGGTAATCTACAACCTAGATACTTCAAAAGTACACATCGAAACACACAACCCAACACACAACATGCACCAATTCCATCCCACCTTCATTAGCCCTAATCAGTTACTACTAAACCAACTCTATCTTCGACTTCCCTCGAGGCACGAGGGCAAAGTCTCAACGTTAGGTGCCTCCAATATGAATCGCACCAAACGCATCTTGCTCGATCCACGAGGGCAAAGTCTGAACAACACGGAGCGGACAAAATTCTCACTCCTTTCCTACACTAATATGATCCAAAACAACCAAAAGCAATCAAATCCTTCTTAAACAAACACCGAACGAAACAATCACCCAGCCAACTCGAACTCGCAGGCGTCCGCGAACCAGTATCATCATCCTCGCACAGCGACGAACACTCCACACCGTCTTCCACCACAGTCTCTGCAACACAAACAAACAATTCCGAACCTCAATCAATCATCCAAAACCAGAACCCTGAATCCCCAAACACACACAAAACCACAGTAACCTGAATTTTCCTCCATCACCGCAGCCGGAGCACATTTCTCCGCCTCCCCGCGTTCAACCACATTTGCCGCATTACAATCACCCTCATCGCCATCGCCGAGAGCCTCAAGCTCCGCGTGGCGATCGTCGTCGTCGTCTCCTTTCTCCGACGCCGCGATCTCCGTCTCCGCGTCGACGAACACCTCGCTCAACGACGACGACGTCGAGTTTCGTCCCTCGAACGACGCCGTTTCCGCCATCACCGAGACGAAAAAAAAGTAAAATGGAAAAAAGGAAAAGGGAAAGTTGGTGAGGGGAGCGGTTGAAGGGATGCGGTGGAGAGATCTGGGCCGTTGATTGGGGAAAAGGGAGAGAGATCGTAGGGTTGGCGGTGGCCGGAGAGTAACTGGCGAGAAAGGACACGTTGAAAGGGGAAAGGAAAGGGATTTTTTTTTGCACGTTGTTGTTTGGGGTGGGTGCGAATGTTGTGAGTTTTGGTGACGAAGACAATTTGGGGATTTTCATGGGGCAGTAGAGAATCTATGCGCACGGTGGGGTTTGTAGAGATCTAAGAGCTAACCAATATATTTATATAAACATATCATTTTCACACTTTCTATCTAGGATTATATGAATATTTTTTTATATTTATCTGGTATTTTTTTATCTCAAAAATTATCCTTAATTAGATATCCTTTATAAATTATAAATATTCTCATATTTAGATTTTTTTTTATAAAATTATCAAAACATTTTTATTATTTTATATTGTATTAATACATCCATTGTTTTTTCTCTCAATTTTTTTCTCACTATTCTTTCTCACAAAATAAAACTAAGGACATAAAAATAACTTACAATATAATCATTACAACAATTTAAATGTGATCTAAGTCAACGTTTTTCGGAAAAAATATTATTATAACATCTAATAATATTTTATGGAGAGCGATATATAGACAATGAGTCGTACAAAGATATCGAATCTTTGATTGTCAAATGAGTAATGGAGTTCTACAATAGAAGTACCACATTTGGACTGAAGAAAAATCACAATCAGAACTGATGTGCGTGACGACACGGATGGATGTACGTGACAGATGTTTGTACTCATGCTGTCTACTTCCCGCAGTGGAATCCATGGCAAACTGAGAAAACTATTGTGAGCATCAGAGCGATGACAATGCCCACCACAATCAGCTTTATCTTCATATTCTGAACCCACATCTTCTCATCTTTGTTCCTTGCTGACGGAATTCGTGTGCCTAGATTGATGAAGAACCATTAAAACACCAATCAAAATTAAACACCACGCAATCATTATTTATTTCCCGAAAGCAAGAGGATGATCACATTTGAGAAGGCTATTTGTAAAGATTGTGTCCAGCTGAGATGCTGAGTCGATTAATGATCACCCAGGTTGTCCTGAATACCACCAGGTATTCACCTTCCATAAAAATGGGTAGCTAGCAAGTTCCATAGAAAATCTCTTGACAGAACGGGAATAATCTGCTGCTGCTTGACACATTATCTTGACTAAACAAATAAAGTGCAACAGCTAGAAAAGAAGTATGGTTAACCTGATTCCTGAGATTGTCAGTTTTTCCCACTAGAAGTTCAGTCTTCTCACCACGATCAAGAACCTGGTAAATAAACAACAAAACATCAGAGGAAGCAGAAGAAAGGGGAAACACCTTACAAACAATTAAAATATCACAGTTTTGTACATGACATCCTTGAGAACGAGATTGATGTTTATAGGTCAGAAACTGGTGTTAAAAGTGCCTCTATCAAGAGATTTGAGTGTTCGTAGACACAGTTCTAATTTTTTAACACTAGAAGTCAAGATAAGACTTCCTGCCCCACACGGTTCTGTAAGTCGAAGCCTCTAAAAATTTGTATATAGTCCCAATTAAAAGAACCTAGGTATGGTATTCCTCTCCCATCCGACTTCTGATCAAGTCTGAATGAGTTGAAGAGCATAATTAATGAACAAAAAGTGACAAGAGATTGGCCATGGAAATGGTTTTGGAAACCCTACTTGCTAATGGAAATGTTGACCTTTTATAGCATGCTCAATTGGTCAAGCACAACTGAAAGTGAAGTTCCATAATAAAGTACTCCCTCCGTCCCACTCTTAATGTTGCACACACTTTGGCAATAACAACCAATCATTCAAAGCGATATAACTGCTTTAAATCGGTTGTTCAATGACATAACATACTTATATCTTCGTGCATCACGAGTGATATAAAGGACAAAATTTAAGCATGTACGAAATCAGATTCATACCTTCTCAATGTTCTCCATCATCACTCCTTTGACTTCTGAAATCTGGGCCTGTACTTTAGAAAGTTAGTTCATTTCCTCTGGGTGATCAACACAATACTGCATGTGCTCCTTCAGCTTTGGCCTAACAGAGGGTATCAAAGCACTTTAGCATCAATGAAGTTCACATTTCGGAAAAACATGAATACATTAATGGCATGGATCAACAGTACTACCCGAAATCTTTGTTTAAGCTTTTAGCAAGAGGTGTAGCAGCTTTTCCGCCTCCATATTTCTTAGTGAAGTCATCCTTGACCCCTTCTAAAAAGGTCATAGGAAGTTGCCTGCCGACAGATTTGACCGCAACTACAGAATAAACTGCACATAAGGTAAACATGTCAGCAAGTGTACAGCAGAGAGAAAATTTAGAGAGCTTCTGCATCACTGCTGACATTTTTTGTCGAATACAAAAGAAGTAGAAAGGATCAGCATATACTATTGACTATCGAGAGCATTACCATGTGGAGCCAGTATCCAGCTCTCAATAGGTAAGTTATAGACAGAAAATATTAAAAATATGAATGAGCATTGGACAAACGTAAAAGAGCCCACAAAAAATAAGAACTCCAATAGCAGACATACAGCCATAAGTTTCTACAGTCCAACTTTGCTTCGGTCATTTTATGATAGCAAACCTTGTCAACTTTTTATTTGTTTTTACAGTATATATTATGCTGTAAAAAATGTCAGCAGAAAAGTTTTGTTAAGCTTGGGGCTTTTTACTTCAATAGGTAAAAAATTCTGTCAAAGATGAGAACACATGGAAGCCAATATCAAATGAACTGCTTGGTGTACACAGCAGATGCAGTTGCTCTTTTGGGACCTAATTTATACCATAAAGAAGAAGAATTACTTGAATCATGAAACAATCAAGTAAATTAATCAAATCACACCAATTACTCCCTCTGTCCCAAAAAATTATTAACACTTACTAAATTAGAATGTCCCAAAACAAAATTGGGACATTATCTTATTTGTAAACTTTTTTCCTATAAAAAAAATCCCTACTATTTACTTTATATCACATCAACTCATCGCACTATTTTTTTTTTCTCCTTTTCTTTTTCTCACTCTTTCCACTCACACAAATCAAAAGACAAATTAGTCTTTTTAAAGAAAACAATACACATAAATTATCGTGCAAGGTCAATTGGTTATAATTATTTTGGGACAGAGAACATTATTTACCATTAAGTTCGCATTCCTGCGTACTGATTGTAGACAGGTATGGTGAGCATCATTGGCTCATCTAAACAAAGGTGAGCGGAGTTGAGTGT
Organism: Drosera capensis; assembly: GCA_001925005.1. NCBI lineage: Eukaryota > Viridiplantae > Streptophyta > Magnoliopsida > Caryophyllales > Droseraceae > Drosera > Drosera capensis. Next base: position 5,918 of record LIEC01006126.1, read on the forward strand.
GATTTCGGGCACGAAAATGAAAAACATAAGCATGCTTTTCTTGTGGACTTCAACAGATTTCGTGATTAAGTTGGTTGTATGAAACACTAGCTCAAAATTTTACCGCCCATCATCCAAAAAGGAAAGCAAAGGAAAAAGGAAAGTCCACAGAATTCCAACGACTAAATACAAAATACCACCACCCAAACAACCATACAAAGCAAAATGTTCACCAAATAAGTATTCCTCACAACAAATGGACACTGACCAGATCCAGCAGACAATCTGATCCTGCCCAAGACAAAGCCACGCCATATTGTATGGCGTTGCTGAAAGGCATTACAGAACTTTCTAATCCTCATATCAGAAGTATGCACAATAGCAAATGTGACAAGATTAAGCACTTGAAGTAGAGAAACAAAGCACTATCCAACCAAAATCAATTGAACAATTTCAAAAACTGTCAATCGCCTCTTGTCTCCAAGGCTCAGCTGAGAACCGCTCCTCCTTCCCTCCCTTCATCTACTCTCTACTTCCTCCACACAGATCACAAAAAATCCACAAACCAAATCTAGCACCACCAACCTTTTTTCTTCGCTCACTCAGAAGCTGCAAACAGAACACCCATCCAGCATCCCCAAAATCACAAGATCCAACACCAAATCTCACTATCCATACACACAAAATCCCCAAATCCAATCCACAGCTCACACAGCAACAACAGTTGACTCACACAACCAAAATCAACACAATCAAACACGACATTCATAAAATCCAATCCAATCCAATCCGACACAACCATCACAAAATCACAATCCGATCATCATCAATAACAATCAAATCAAACAACAACAACATCAGAAACTCAAAAGAGGCTTTGGAATCGAGAGAATATACTGAATCCATCGTGGACGAGGAAATTGAAGGTATGTCCATCGCAATTATATGTAAACTTGTTGATCGTGGCGGGGAGTTTGTTGAGGCACTGCGATGCGATGGTGGTGAAGTTCCCCGTGAACTCCGTGTACTCCGCCAAGATCACCGTGCCACGAAGCTGTAGATCAGGCTCTGTTGGCCGGATCCTCCCATCTCAGGCGCCGGAAAACACCGAGATCTGTCGGAGATCGAGGAGAGATGATCATGAAGAAAAGAGAGAGAGAGTGGAAATGGAAACCCTGGGGCTCGTGCAGTGCAGGCTCTATTCAACGATCTACGCTTTTCGTTTTCAATTTGGTTCTTATTGTTTTTTGACTGTGATTTTTGATTTTATCCGCACTTTAAATTGTAAGAATAATGGATTAAGAACATGTCTCACCTTTTAAATTGCAAGATAAAGGGCAATTTTTTTCCATCTTGTAATTTTTTTAAAAAAAATCAAAATTTAAAAACTAAGAATATCTTCTAAAATCGATGCATCCTCTTTTTTCACATTTTTTCGAGGTGGATAGGATAATCAAATCTGATAATAAAGACTCCTAACGATTATTTCTGTCCATAGTATTTGAACGTTTTATTTGATCTAATAAATTACGGGAAAAAGGTTAATATAGTATTAATCAACAAGTTATTACGGTCTTTTTTTTAATTAATTGATCAATAACAAAAAAATATAAACAATTTTATATCTAATCGATTCAACGGTTAAAAAGAAGATCACAATTATCTATTGACTAATGCTATATTAGTTTTTTTTTTTTTTCAAATAAATTAAGCTTGCCGCTTTTAACTTACGTATGACCCAACTTTGTCATAAGACAGACGCAGATGATCCCACGCCTAAATATCTACGTTCATTTTTTTTCAAACGTAGCCTGATATTCATCTAATTATTCTGCAGATTAAAGTCGCCAACACAATCAGAGTCGGATCATGTAGCTTGAGCTGCAAGCGGACCAATATTCATCGTAAGTGTAGAAATTCTGCATCATTTTTGTCTCAACATCATTTTACTCACCTTCTTCAAATTTTGGGAAATATTTGATAATATGTTAGTTCAAATTAATCAAAATCAAAGCGGAATAACAAAATAAAAAGACGAAAAATTTAGTTCAGACGAGAAAACCCTTTATCCTTAAACAATATTGTCTCGCCCTCGTGTTATCAATTATTACGTCGTTTAATTTATGAGCTGGACCACGTGTGTCCTGGACCACGCCCAAGTCCTCTCTCTGACATAAAACCGGGTATTCTTGAGTTTATAAGGGACTTATATCCTTATAAGAATTTCAATATGGATTCATATCCTTAGACGAGTTTCAATATGGATAGCACCATTTTTTCCTCACAATAAATACATCATTAATTTTAGACATTAATATTTTATTCATCCGAAATTAAATATACTATACTCAATTATTTTGAATGTAGTTCATAACGAGTTAAGAATTACAATATTCTGATAATGAAAGCTCGTACATGACCGATTCCCCACAATATCAACGATATTCCCTAGGTCTGTTTACGCATTGTTCTTAAGCACGATGGAACAAAAAGATATCAATCTCCATCGACTTCATGTCATAATCCTTAATTCTTATGGTTATGAGTATCTAACCAATTCGTTATGGATGCGCGAGCGCACACACACATATATATGAGATAAATCGACTCATCAACAAGAACAATAACGACAAAGCTTTTCTGCCACCATTATGAGGATGCATTAAGATGCAGAAAAGATGCCTGATTACAGATACAAAAATTACCGACGAATCATTTCAGAACTGTAGTCGTCGAGACATGTAATACATCCGTGAACTTTAACCAACTATTTGAAGTAGAGCTGAACAAGCTTCTTAAACGTGTCGAATACACTTGTGAAGGGGTTAAGCTCAAGCGGGGATTTCAGTTCAAGATCAGGGAACTGGTTAATGAGAGTCCGTTGCATTCCAGGTGCCGACATCATAGCCGTTAGCTGGGCATTCGACATCACCTCGCAATCCTGAGGAGTGTCCTTGATTTGGTTTGGGTCATACCCGAATTCAGCAAGTCTGTTTTTGTACTTTAGAATAAATTCTGGACCGGGATTCGGCGTTCGTGAGTATATCTGGAGAAAATGAAAACAATACAATTACTCAAACACATTTCTATATATAAGGAGAGACCACATATGGCAACAGAACAACCCGCAAATTCAGATGCTAGATGGTACTAATTTTGGATACCTGAATAAAACTTTGGTCTTTGGCTCCTGAGACAAGGGCGAAGTTGTCATAATCAGTAGCAAGAACATCATATGGCTGCTTGGGGATAAATGGCAAGGTCGGAAAACGAAGAAAACACTTCTCTGTAATCATCACTTCCCGCTGTAAATTATTTTCAGTCTTCTCTTTGTCTTCCTCTGGAAGGCACTGAACTCTTCCTCTTATACCAGTGATATACCCGTCGGGACTTCCATGGACACAAAAGGTATCGACCTGAATAGCTGGCGTTTTCTCATCAATGGTATAAATTCCCTGTACTGGAACAGGCTTTGATTAGAGCAGGCTCAGGTTGTCAAATGTCAACATGAAGGAGCCTTTAAAAGAATCAAAGGCAAGGATCTCCGAATTCAGGTCACGCTTGTACGAACAAGCGTGGAATTCATAATGGAAAATTAAATATCAACTCTGAATGAGTTACATAAAAGAACACATAATGGAAGCACAGCATAACTTATGGTTCTATCCACAGATCAAATTCGAAGGTCAACAAAGAGCTTCACCATTTACCTGTGTGCAATGGCAGTCCTCCTGCCCCTGGCCAGAAAATCCGCGTTTGAGGGATGCAACTTCAAACCATCTTCCAGCATATCTGACTGGATCAAAGTCTTTCGCTGTCATGCCTCTCATCATCATCATGCTGCTTCCTGTGCCAGATCTTGTGTCAAAAGGAAGAAATACCTGGGTAGCCGGGGCATCCGCAAGTTGACACAGACCATTCTGTTGATATAGTTCTGCTGCGTAAACTTGCTGAGAAAAAAAAAGTGCTAATCAGAGGATGAAACTCGACACTACTATACTCTGAAATAATGGACTTACAAGAATCTCTAACCAGGTTCTCTGGAGAGAGTAACACACATGAAGCACTGAATCCCGCCAAGATGTGCCTCAACAAAGACTTGTTTGGCGTCTGATTCTCTTGGAAGGAGCATCTTAATAGCACAGTCACGTGCTTCCTCCTACAAAGAAGAGAGAACCATGTTTTGAGATCAAGCTCCCAAATGGCATCTGGGCAGAGAAGAATAATCTTCCATATTGAAAGCACAAGCAACTAGGATAGAACTGTTACGATGCATAGGAGAGTCGAAAGGGAGAACCAACACCCAACCGTTGAGTAGGATTATATATGTGAATTAAATCCAACGTTTAACTCAAAAGCTCAAACTCTGATTGGTTATGAATATCTATATATATTCTATTTCTTCCGTCCAAAAAAAATTACAACCAGTTGATTTGACATGATAATTTATGTGTATTATTTTTTGTTGTAAAAACTAATATATATATTCCATTTCTTCTGTCAAAAAAAAATTGCAACCAGTTCATTTGACATGATAATTTATGTGTATTATTTTTTGTTGTAAAAACTAATTTGTGAGAAAAAAAATAATGTGATAGATTGATAAGATACAAAGTAAATAATAAGGATGTTTTGATATTTTTGTTAGGAAAAAATGTAGAAATATAATAAGTAGAGACACTCGTGATCACATTCCCGGTTTAGAATTCTCAAGTAACTATCTTATCATTTAATCTTACTTTATACTCCATCCGTTTCATATTATATGCAACATCTGACTATTTGAATTGTCCCAAAATATATACAACATACCTCATTTAACAATTTTTTCACATAAAAAATCAAAAACAACACACAACAATTTTCTCTCACATTTCTCCAATAAAACCCACCAACGCTAAAAAAATATATTCTTTCTTTATTAAATTCCACACAAATTCAACGTACACATAAAACCGACTTACGGATCAACATGTTGAGCACAAAAATTAGAACTGCATTCACTCGAGTACCACAAGACGGAACCCTAATCGATTTCACCGAACACCTTGCTGCGAAATCGAACATTAACCGCGAAATTGACAAGTGAAGAGAAGTGAGCCGTAACAAGGAACGAAGAATACTACCTTGGAGTTGGAGGCGATGGAGAAGAAAAAGCACGAGATGATGCTGAAATGGAGCGCGTTTGATGCAGTGACGTTGAAACTATCTGCATTTCTTGCTTTTCTCCTTCTCCTCCTGCTTCTTCTTCTTCAAGCCACCGTCGGGTTTGAATCGAAGTACCAGCAGGAGTGGGAACAAGACACCACTGAACCACAGCTCCCCCTTTCCCCTTCTGTCTGCTGATAATGATCAGCACCCTTTGGGCACAAATTAGATACACTGTATCCGTCTCATCTCCCTGATATAACAAACCGTTTTAGATCTGGATGTATATATGTATTTAATTATTTTTAAAATTTGATAAAAAAAATATATTTTTAATGATAATGGGAAATGAATTGAGTTTTGAAAAGAGAATGGGAAAAGAAAAAAAAAGGAAGTAATGGATGTAATAATTTGTTTTAATATTTTTTATATATTATTAAATATGATATATTGACTATATTTTGGGACGATTCGAATAAAACAAATATGGTTTATAATATGAGACGAATGGAGTATAGATCGAGATTGTAATTTTCTATTCCTTCCGTTGCATAATATAGCAAATATTTTAACACGACACGTGGACTTATGTATGTGTTGAATTTTTATGAGATTTGATGAAAAAAGAGTATTTTTTTAGTGATAATGGGATATAAGTAAGATCTAGAAAAGAAAATGAGAGAGAAGAAGAATAAAAAATAATGGATGTATTGTAACAGATTGTGATCTGTTTTGATATTTTATATAAAAAATTACTAAATATGATATATTGGTTATATCTTATGACGAAAAAAAAAAAATATAATATGGAACGAAATGAGCAATACAATTAACTCATAACATCGTGTACTGCTATTGTTACCCTGTAAGATTCTCCTCATTATTGGACTTATCTTTTGGGATTGACACGTTTTTCTGAAGCTTTGAGCCTAACGACTACTACTCTTTCCGTTCTAAATTAGTTACATCACATATATACATAGATAAAAAAGTTTTTTAAACTACAAATCGTCAAGAAAACAATAAAAAATAATTTTTTTTTAAAAAATTATTATAAAATATCAAAAATAATTTAAATTATCTATTATAATCTATAATCTTGTTCCAACAAAAATTTTAAAATATATCATTGAATTTCAAAAAACAATGAATCAAAATACATGATAAATAATATAATTAGTATATAACATTTCAACTTTTTTGGGATCAAGGAAGCGTACATGAAAAAAGACAACTCTAATTTTAAAATTTTTGGTGGTCTAGTCGACCTTCAAATTTTTTATTGCAAGAACTAGCAAGTTGACTGCCATCAGCTCATACCACAATTATAACAGGATCATATCGACACAGTTGCTCTTAGCCTGAAATCCGCGACGCATCAATGGCATTATACTGAGCATTGAGCGTAGCTCATCTAAAACTGACCACTACTCTAAAAGAAGGCTCTCGGAGTTTCACGGTGTACTGAGCCAGGGAGAAGCCTCCAGCTTGAGAGATGGGGTCGCAATCCCAACTTGAGAGCCACTCCGCAGATCAACCAACGACATAAATCATAACACGAGGACATGATCTACACCGAGGACAAACAAGAGAGCAACTACAGCAAGCAATTTACAGGAACTTGCATTAAATGACATTATAAGCAAGTTTAATCAATCAAAGCAGACTATTGTTCATGATTCCTCTGGTGAGGATATCAAAGAACAGATTACTATCTGTTCGACGGTGCGACGGTCCCTGAGGGATTCAACAGAGTTGCAAATGGATCGATTTTTTGCTTCTTGTGCTGGGTGGGATCTTCTTCGACACTATGATCTGTATCTGTCACACTAGAGTCCAGTTCCTCAACTGTAGGTATAAGCCATGCATAAACAAACGATTCAAACAATAGAGCACAAGCAACCGAAAAAAGAACATAGAAGTATTAAATTGATACTAACGGTGGAAAAAATGATCATGAGACTGACCTCCGATAAAAGCTTTCACTATGTGATACCGCACAGGTGCTGTTCCACGAGGGCCGCCAAGATCCTGATGCTCATCACTGAAGCTGCACTTTGTGTTCTTTTTTACTAGAACAAACTTATCTGTTTCCCATGCACACTCTAGGGTTACGATTTCATCCATTGATGGATAGTAATCCCTGAAGACCTGCATTGATATCGACGGAAAGCCAGTTACAATGGTTCCTACGAAACAATGACGAGAAAGAAATGAGAGAGAAAATGAAGAATAGCAGCCTAGTTCGACGAACCTCTATTCCATCCTGGGTAATCTTTAATGATTGCTTCTTTTAAGAGATGGAAGAGACTTCATTGTACACCGTTACCACATCAACCAGTATCTGTATAACAGAGATACAGCAAATGGTCTCAGAGAAGGTACCCTCCGAGTCCTCCTTCAGAGTTCAATGACATCTCTTACTAATGTGACCGTTCACCGCTACCCATTTTAAGATTTAGTTTGAGAATTTCATACTTGATAATACCAAGGTCTATACTTACAATTAATTTTTACATATACCTGTCATGCGGTCGCACTGTCTAAAAAATAACCCTAGAGAAGAAAAGTTCAACTAGCCATTGCAATAGACAAGGACCCCTATCAATCTTTCTAGTTAACAACTAGCCACTCACAAAGTTCTTGCACGATAAATTGAACAATAACAATGAAGTGTTCGTTGTACTGAACAACAGAGTACATCACAGCTCAATAGGATGAAATAGCATACCTGCTGAACCAACACTCTTAGGCGCGCAATCAAAGCTAGAACGATAGCATACCTGCTGAACCAACACTCTTAGGCGCGCAATCAAAGCTAGAACTGCCAGAGAGAACCCCATAAAAAATGACCGAGCCAGCAAAGTAGCTATCTCACTGTAGGAAACTTGAGGAAAACAAACAAATATCACCCAAATCATAGGATAGACCATGCCGAAAATCCTTAATATATCGCCCAGATACACTCCATGGGTAAAATGAAATATAACAGCGGGTCTTTTCACGCTAGTTATACTCCAAAGCTAGTAAACTCACAATATGAAATATAACCAGTATACAACCAAATACAAAGGATACATTCCTGACTTCATCATAGGTTCAACCATCTGCAAGAACACCATAAGATAGTTGATAGTTAATGTGGTCGGTCAAGATATTACTATTAATCATGCTTTTACACGGATAAAGAGCACCTATGTTCTACCTCAATTCTAACAATCCTTGATTATTGATTCAATTGAATACGGAAAAAACAGATGCCTTGCAGGAAAACAGATGATGTGATTGGCATCTTATATGTTCAGACTCTAAGCTACCAACAATTAGGCCAGAAGCACAAACGAGAGAATAAAAGCATCAGTAAATGAAAAACTTGCACACCTGTGACAGTAAGCGTGCAGCTCCTACAAGCCGCTCCATGAAACTATACTTGCCCGCCTCACGATTCCTCTTTTTCAAACTGCCAAAGGGGAACTACTGATATTAGTCAATATATGGAAGAATTGGTGAGAAGTAACAAACCATGCAGCGTCTCCCTTCCTCTTCCATCCTAAATATCTAAACCGAGTAGCAAGATCAGATCCGATTACTTCATAGGCATAGCACATACGTAAAAATAAGCACAGACCAGCTAACTTCTACCACTAACAACAAGACAGTAGAACAATCTAAACTTCCCTGCAGATTCAGATGATTAGTGAATCTCAATATCTTCTGAAGCTTTCTTATTCTTACAAGTTAACTAACTGACATGCCAGAGAACACGTAAACGAATTACTCCATAGGGAGAGAAAATTACCTTTCCATAAGCGCCAACTTTTGAGCAGTTTTCCTCTCGGTGATAACATTAAAGCCTGATTCTAAAGGATCCTCGATATGAATCGACAGAAACAGCTTCAGATCTCTTCTTACCTATTACCAAATGCAATCATCAAAAGTACGCAACATGATTAACATGATGAGTTACACGAATTATGAAGCAGTACATGACAAAATAAAAGCATGATGCTGTGACAACCCATTCAAGAAGAGCACCCACCTTTAAAAGGTATTTAAAATATAAACTTTGTCGGTGCTGGTTCTTGCTTTTATAAACCATCCTCTCGAGAACTCCAAATTCTACTTTGGAGGAAAGACTTGAGTCTGTCCTCCACAACTTTCATCTGGGTCGTCATATGCATCAATCAATGAATCCCACAGGCACTGGAATTATTACCAAACCAATATTATCATTCAGTGATTCCAATCATCGCTGAAATCCAAAGATACACGAAGATGATTGTCACACAAAAACTACTTGATTTAGCTGAGGACTATATACCACAATGTCACAGATTAGACAGATTTCATAAATACTATGCATTGACTACTACGTCGGGCAACCAATAACAATCGACAGTAAAAAATAAAACAAGGAGCACGACCATCCAAATCAGAAGGCATAACACTAATCACTAGATCCATAACAAGCTTACCAAATACTATGAAATAAAAGTTAAAAATTTCTTACAGGCTAGAAGGTCACTAAAACAAGTACTTTCATCCGAACAGGGGAACACTTAACCCTAGTCAGCTCAAACAATCTCGCAGCATCCATCACCACCAGAAAACCACAATCGAAAATCCAAAACAAAACCACGCTGATGAGAAAACCCAGTCAACCGAATAGTTCGCAAACCCGGAGGAACTTTTAAGCAAGCTTTCGTTGACGGACTCACCACCACAAAATAGCTCGTTACTTAGTGGTTTTGATCCCCTAACGTCTTCCCATATCGGAGAAGTTAGGCTAAATCACTTAGCATGTGGCCGCTGATGAGAAAGTTAACCCTAGCGAATTCCAATAAACATAAACACAAACAGATTCGACGCATCGATGAGAAACGAAAACGATGAAACAAATTTCGAGCCTCGATTTCTGCACAAAAAAAGACGACGACGAAGTGGATGTGTTATCGGCGGGGATTCCGATTCCGGCGATAGATCAACGGCGAGGGCTTGGCTTAGGAGCAGAAAAGGGAACCATCAGGCTCCAATGTCCATGAATTCATATTGGGCCAATTGGGCTTTTATTTGGGCCCGCAGCCCATATGTATTATTTCAAACCCAACAGCCCAATAAAAGCACTAATCTCAAAAGAGAGAATAAAAAAATGGAGACAAAAGAACAGAAGAGGAAGCAGCGAGATGAAGATGACGTTTTGAAAAGAGGAATTCAAACGTTGTCGAAGTACAACGGCTAATTTCTCTTCACTTTCTCGCTCATCGAATCAGCGACGCCATTGAAGCATCAATCAACACCTCAAAGAATCACAAATTCGCCGCTGAACGTTCGCCGGTGGGTCCCAATTTCACTTCAGATCTCACCAATCTAGGGTTTCACTTCACCTCCTATTCAGATTTGGTCACTGCTTTATAGGGTTTCAATCTCAAAGCGAATTCGGGCTCCTAAATAATGGGTACTGAGATGGTGGAGAAGCCGATGATTCCGATCCAGATCCCACAGTCTGCACGGCGACCCAGGGTAAGGGAGGTGAGCTCGAGATTCATGTCATCATTGACGACCACGTCATCTTCGTGTGATTTGATAGCTGGGTCTTCGAGGTGCACGCCATCAAAGCCTGTGCCGATGACCCCGGCGGGGAAGGAGTCGAGGAGTCAGCTGCCACGGTCGATATCAGTGCAGAGGGAGAGGAGTAGGGACGGGGAGATTAATGAGAGAAGGGATGAAGTGAGTGTGAGGAGGTCCGATGGGTCGACTGGGATGCGGCATGAGGGGAATGTAAGGGAGGTAAGGTCGCGGTTCTTGTCGTCGGTGGTCCGGTCTCCATCGTTGTCGTCTTCCATTTGTGGTGATGTTCATGGAAAGGGTATGGCTGTGACGCCTATGCCGAAGGAGTTTCAGTTGAGTATGCAACAGGGGCGGTTGAGATCGCTGCAGAAGCCACGGCAGCGGGATACAGAAGGTGATGAGAACAGGCCGGAGATGAATGTTAGGGGATGGGATTCATCGATTGGGATGCAGGCGAAGCCGCGGTCTGCTGTGAAGTTGTTCAATGACAGTGGGGATGCCAAGGAGGAGAGATACAGGAGGTCGAATTCGACTGGGATGGAAGGCAGTGTTGCAGCGAGGATATTGCAGTATAATGGATTACCCCTATCTGGTAGGGGATTCGGTCTAGCAGGCAAGGTTAGTATCAGGGTTTGTTCGCCCAAAGCAGCCCTGGTTGAGAGATGCAGTGTTGGTATGGAAGCGGGAGCTAATGCTGGTGCTGCTCTTGGTGAGATTGCGGGAGTGGAAAGTCAAAGAGGATTCTTGCCGGGGCAGTCGGAGAACCCACATTTACAAAAGTCAGCGACGCCAGATGGGAGAACTTGGAAGTCTAATAGTGGTGACTCTTTGAAGATTTCAACTCCGTCCTGTGCCCGGTCTCTTGATTTTCCTTTTACTCGGCAAGAACAATCCCTACTCCATGCTGTTGAGTCCGAGCAGAAATCTTCATCTCTTTCCTTCAAGTCAAGCTTAGATTTTGGGAAGTCAGGCAGTGCTTGCTTACCGCCAGTTCCCCATGGGTCAAAGATGGGGATTGATATAAAGAGAAAGAAGGGTTCCAACAATCAGGAACTCATGCTCCAGCTTCGGTTGCTTCATAACCGTTATCTTCAATGGAGATACGCAAATGCGAGGGCTGAGGTGGCCATGATGGTGCAGAAGAGAGAAAGTGAGGTTAGTGATTGTTTATTAGTCTAGTGTTTTCAGCTACAACTTCAGTACGTTCGTCTATGCGATCGACTAGTTAAGTCATGCTTTTGAGTATTGTAAATCGTTTTTGCCACCGATACACTTGCCACCCGGGGATAATTCTAGGAACAGAGTTGACCGATTAAGGGGTTGTTAGGGGGAAGCTGGCATTGACTGGAATTTGGCAAGCATTCTTGACCCTCCTCTGAACTTTTTCTAACAAAGTTGACTGGAGATTTGTGTTTCCTTTTGTAGAAATTACTTTACTCTGTCGGACCAAGGATCTGTGAATTACGAGATTCTGTGAAGATGAAGCGTGCTGAAGTTGAAACTCTTCGGCGATTGAAAACTTTGTCAACGATTCTTGATGCTCAAGTACTAATGGCACTGATCCTTTAACTTCTTGTAGCGTCTTCATTGCACCTACTTATATTCCTGACCCATTCCATCTGTTTTCTTACTCAGATGCCTCATCTGGATGAATGGTCTTATATGGAAGGAGACTATTTGTCTTCTTTGCTGGGAGCAATTGAAGCATTATTAAATGCCTCATCTCAACTTCCCCTTGATGAAACCGTTAAAGTAACGTAGTAGGATTGCCTAATTTTCCTGTTGTCTGAAACTTTTGTTTTCTTTACCATCCGAGCCATCATATTTTGGGAATTCATCCTTTTGTATATGATTTAATGCAGTATGACGCACAAGAGATGACAGAAGTGATGAACTTGGCTGTCGAGGCTTTGCAATTGACCTTCCAGCAAGTTCAGAGCTTTATACAACAGGTAAAATGCTTAGATTTCGAGGTAAACCACATATGACCATTTCTGGGCAGTGATGGTAGCTTGGAGACGGAAATTATTCCATTGCGCCTTGGACCTGTAAAAGAATATGGGAACTCTAACTGAATGAACTTGTTTTACGGGGTAGGCAGCAAGTGAGAGCTAGAAGCAACGAGCTTTCGTCTCGTAACTCATGTAATGTTTCTCTACGGGATTAAAAGAACCATACTTTCCTGCAGGCTGAACAAGTAAATTCACGGGTCTCAGAACTTGCGAGAGTATATGTTGGCGAAAGAGCTTCAGTGGACGAATGTGGAGAGCTTTTGCAAGACACATTCGGATTACAGGTTGCTCCTGGACACCTTTGCTCTTGTCTTTCCTCCTTTATTTCTAAGCTGAAGAATCTTGAAAAATACAATACCTTGAACTCTTTCATCCTGGATATTGCAACAATATATAGCTTTCATGATTTAAATGTCAATTCTGATTTCCAATTTGCTTCCAAATGTTTGACTATCACTTGCAGATGGAAGAGTGCAGCCTTAGAGGTCTGCTAATGCAAGTCCATGCATCTGGAGTTGCTAATACTAAGAAGAACGACGATAATCATCACGATATCGGAAAATAGTTATTCTGGTTACAAATGGACTATGGTTCTGTGATTACAGCTCGAGTGACTGAACAGCTCTTCTGGGAAGACAAGAAACTTCTGCCTCACAGGATTATACTTCTCTTGTTGATGCTCTTGTGTATCGAAGTTCGATGTTATACTGGAGATACGAGGACTGCAGATACGAGGACAATGCAGTCTTGGATCATGGAATTCAATCCTCTGTGGAGAATCGGCGATACTCTTATGAAATTGTAAAGCACTATAGTTTGACATGTATCAGGATTCAGAACGCATCAGGCATGTCAAGGATGAGATGTATGGTCTGTGATACTCGATTTGTCATAATAAACGTGATCAGTTGACTAATCAGACTTGAGCATGTCAAGGATGAGATGCATGATCATTGGTGCAGTTTAAGGTCTGGCTGGTTTATATATGGTTACCGAGTCGTTCTTTGCTGCTCGGCTGGCACGGCTTTGCTGGATATGCAAAATTCGACTTTGCTGCTAGGCTGCACGGCTTTGCTGGAGATGTGAAGTTCTACTTGAGCAACGACGTCCCTTTACCTGAGAGATTAGGCATACTGCTAGTCCAAGTCAATAGCGAACCAATCTGTACATTCATGAGGATAGTAACAGAACATGAAATTTAGAAGAATTACGAAATCAATCTGAAAACAACACGGAGTATGAAATTTAGAACATTCATTCTCTGTACAAACGGTTCTTTCGCAAAGGATTTGATTATTGATTGATTAGAAAAACAAAAAAAAAGTGTGGTGCAGAACATTAGCAAAGGACACTAAACTTATGAACCCGGTGAAGAAGCAACGACAGGCCTAAACTCGATCCCTTCGACGATTAGCCCCCCTTTCCAGTTTGCCTTCGTCTCCAGCAAGGAAACCTTGACTTCCCCATCATCTTCCTCGTTGGACGAGAACTCCCCTAACTTTTGTTCCAACCACCCGTCTGATCTCTGTTTGGGCCACTTCTCATCTCCTCCTTCAGCTGGTCTTGATGGCACGAGCCCAAAACGGCCAAGCCTCCCACGCCGATGAACTAATCGTAATCTTTCCAGTGGGCCGTGATTCGGTTCCAATAGAACCTCTATGGTATTCCTTTTGCCTCCAGCAGTTCCCACCGTTGCCTCCGCTGTACGAAATCCATAGGATTCTTCTGTCATCTTGAATACAAGGTACACGGCATAGTTTGTCCCAGCTGACAACAACAGGGATGTGTGCATCTTCAAACCGATCTCAAACCAGCAGACGGAGATCAGCTCGGCCACTTCCGAAAACCTGAAATAAATATGCATACGGAGATTAATAGAATGGCGAGAGCTCGCTAAATGAGATCAAATGTTTTAAGAGACTGACCTTGACTCCGGCAAGGAAGACCATTCCCAGTATCGCGGTGTGTCACTCCACACAATATGAAGATCTCTTGCAGCAATCATGTAGCACTTCTTCCCAGTTTCTTTATCAAGCCTAAATGCCTGCAATAGAACATCGTGAATTCTTAATAAGCATGCGCCTTACGCTAACAGATATGCATGTCATGTGAAAACGCGAATGACCAATATCATCATCATGGGAAAAACTGATGAAATCAGATGGGATGATGAAAACGCGAATGATCAATATTCATCAGCCCACCTATGCTTTGGAAACTGATGAAATCAGATGGGATGAGCCATTCCTTGTTTGTTCCTATACGAATTAAATTCTAATCCATTTTAAAAAATTAATCCTTGATTAAACTAAGATCAAAGAACTCAAAAGACTAATCCTTCATCATGCATATTCAAATTTGCAATGTTTGATCGTGAGATTTATCTTGACAAATCTCTCTTATATTGTGTGGCAATTTTATATTCATATCGTGTCCTAATTTTATTAGGATAATTTGATCACCTAAGTTAATACAATCGGACCTCAAAGAATTCATTTCATAAAGTGACGTCAGAAATTCCAGAGTCACGTCAGAAATTCCAGAAACTCCACGAAACACAAATGCTTATCGGTGACAGAAAAATTACCTTTCTACCCCCATCGACGATTAGCGGCCGCTCCACGAGTTGACGATACAACTCCTTTTTCGAATCCACCACCATCGTCCCTCCTTCCACGCACCGCGCCAGTATCGCCTCGTAATCGGCCGGCAGGAACCGGATCCAAACCGGATCCGAATCCGCCGCCGACTTGAATATCCTCGACACCGTCGCCAGACGACACGCGTCCCGCGCCGACGTGAACGAGATCACGACCGCGATGCATCCCTCCGCCAAATCATAGAAATCCGCGCCGCAGAGGATTCCGTCGCCGGTTGTTTTCACCGCCGTGGTTTGTTGTTGTTTGTCGTTTCCGGTTCTCTTTGACATTTTTTTTGTTGTGAAAAACAAATGAGAAATGTTTTTTGTTGTGTGGTGTGGTGCGATGTTGAGTGGGTATTTTATAGCGAGAGAGGGATCGAAGACTTAGCGGTTAAGGTTCTGTGTGGTGTCAAAAGGCAAACCCATAAAAGGAATGAGCAGATTCGAATCGCAACAAAAAGGGGACAAAGTGCTGTTCAGCCTTGGTTCTAGACAAGTGATGTTGTGTGTAGCGGTGCGTTTATGTTATGTTACATGGAAGAAGGTTTGAGAATTAAGATAGATTTCTTGACTCATACGTTGAAGAGGTATAGAAGAATCAAAAACTTTATTCGAGTTTTCTAATAAGTATTGTTCTAATTGTATGTTACATGGGTAGTATTCACTATTGCGTCCATCTCATAATAAATATAATTATTTAACTTGCAAATTTATGAGTTAAATTTTAATTGATATGACAATACGATCTAACATTGTTTTACAAATATTTAAAATAAAACATCATAATATAAATCATGAATTTTAAACAGACAGTGATTATAATACGATTAATATTGTCCGATAGTGTAAGATTGAACTCATCAAAATATAGGCAAAATAGTGATTTGGTTGTCACAATTTTTGTACTTATGACTTACTATTAACGTCACAATTTGCCCTGTCCACCCAATAAGATTTGGGAGTCCCTTTCAAACACCCAATAAGAAACAGCAACTTGTTATTCTCAACAATCAATGCTGATTTTGTTATTCGCAGCATTCCCCGTTGACAAAAATTCATGTGCAAACAACAGAAAAAACATGATCCCCATGTTGATCAGTTTTTATGAGATAACAATAAAAATACAATCAAATGATAATAATAGAGAATTGACTTTAATCAAAACCGGTGATAATGAGTGTTGTAGGATAACATTTGATGCTACACACTTTAAGTTTTCATTGAACAACATTTGTCAACCAAAAAGGTTAGCCATGACTTCATCTTTCCCTTTCTATCAACAAACTTTAATTAGACTTTGACTCGGACAAACAATTAATCGCTAAGTATAGTTTACCTAGCTTACTAACATAGGGAAAAAAAACTTAATTATGAAGAAAGATCATCGCATGGTTAATATTCCAATAAGTACAATTGCGATCGGTCGGTACTCGACATGTCGCTCGGCGCCATGTCTACTGATCTATCCTTTTCTTAGGATGAAGTGATAAACTCAGATTAGATCATGTTCTCGTTTCATTTTACCCTTCCTTTGTTTAAGTCCTACCTACCTCTCCCCTGTATAAGTTATCGTGGTTGTCCTAATGGGATATACCATCAACGTAAGTTAGATACAAGTTCAAAAGGAATCCGGGCGCGGGGTAAAAACTATGCATCAAAATTCAGGTCATAGTTTACATTCATTTACGGCACATAACAAAACAGATCAACTAAGTTTTCTTAAGCGGGGTGATAGGAGAAGAGCAAACCAGAAGGGATCGTCCCAGCATAGGAAGCTGTCCCATATCATCGCCAAGGTATCTGTAAGCATTGCCAGACCTTCAGGTGTCTCGCTAATCTTTTCCTGTAATAAAAACAGAAGCACGGCGTTCAGAAACATGTTGTCATGTTGAACACATTCAAGTCAAGCTTATCGATCATGATCGAATGGGGCATTGACAGATCTGTATGTCATTTAACACAATTTCAACAGGACAGATCAGAAACAAGTTGGCATATTGAACACAATTTCAACGGCTGAGACAGATGTGCTCACCAGTAAATATGACCCCCAATGCTTTCAACTTCAAGCTAATCTCCCTCGTAACCTCTCCAGCCGAAGACTTGAAATCGAATCGATCAGCATCTCTCACCTTCGACCTCATGGACGAGTACCGTTTAACTGATTAATTCTCTTATATGCTGTCTCTCTTCGTCCTACAATGCAAACATAATGACAGACAAAATTAAAAATAAAATAAAAAATAGCCATGTAAAATGCCCCATACAACTTGTGTCATTTCCTCCTGGACTTGGAATCCAAACAATCACAATGAGAAAGAAGATATCGAAGTGTATGACTACATTTTGCCACAGTAAAGGAGTAACAATCTGCTTGCTAAGCAGGAACTAAACATTTCAATTCATGCAAAAGACAGAATGTATGAAACCAAAACTTCAGCATTGCAGTGGCCTGCTGAACTGACCTTACTTCAAAGACGGATACGGGGGGGAAGGCGGGGCTCTTGCAACTAGGGAAAAAATGTAAGAGAAACTCATTGTCACAGTCAGCATGTAAGAGGAATCACATCACAGAGCCCAAGGCTCTAAACTAGATGGATAATCCTCAATCCTGTCAATGGGGTAGATTTACACTTCACAACGAAGCCAGATCATTAACTTTGTATAGGCCACGCATTGACTTGGTTCAATAGAGCCGTATATATGTTACCCAAATGGAAAGCCGACAAGAATTTAAGAACCAAATTACATCTCGAGTCCATAAAACAATGACAGCCGATCAAGGTTCTCCTAAAAAATGTACTTCGGCAAGCAGTGGATCCAAAGTGGTGTCGTATATTTCACAAGGCCAGTAAAGCCATTGCACAAGGTGTCATGGAGTACTACTGCTGTACAGTGATGGTCTTGTTCTCACTATAAACGAAAACAGAATGTAAAATCTACAGCTTTTGACAAAAAAATGAACTTACAGTTGGAGCAGTCACTTTTTTCTTCCTGCATATAGCATAAGTGTTGGCTTTGATGGATCGATGGTGTCACGAGGCAAGGTTGGTGGGAACTCCCTTCCCGTTTTCTGTATTTATGATTATTGCTGAGGAGGTACATATCTAACCTTACAAAGCATCCTATTTATAGGTGAATGAATCAAACTATGCTAAACACGTTTTGGACAAAAACGTGTATGTGAATAGTGGCCGATGGCCGGTGTTATTGTACACGCGTGTGTACTGTACACGCATGTTTGAAGCTGTCAAGATTATGGTCCAACAATAAGCCTCAAGTCCACCTTAGAGTGAAGACATGATACATCGATAACCAGATGACGAACTGGGTTGAATTCAATCTGGAATCAAACACCAAAGATATAGATAAGCACCAGGAAACAAGAAAAATAGGAAATTACTATTTTATCAAACCAAACACAGGAACTTGTTACATGGTCTAACGGAGACCAGACCAGCCAAAAATGCATATTTCCCCCTTTCCCCCCTCTCCTGTCAAAGGGGGGGGGGG
>LIEC01006126.1:24815-42327 GCA_001925005.1 Drosera capensis
GGGGGGGGGGGAGGTGTCAAAAAAGAGGTTATCGTCGAGTCAAAGATAAACGAACACCTTGCCTTGTATAGTTCAGGCTTCTGTCGCGTCAGGTCTAGGGTTTAAGGTTTTGAAATATGTATAGTTCAAAGCTGCAGTCACCCTAAAGCTTGGGGTGAATTTTGAAGAAGAAAAGGAAATATGTCATGTCAAGGTATCTTTAACGAGTAGTATTAAGCATCTGTTTGTCATTGAAATCATTCACACCATGCACCGATTTGACAGCTTCTCTATATTCGCTTGATGGGAATTGGCTTATTCTATTCTTGTCGTTATACTGACAACATCTCAGACAAACAGAATGATTATCTGATTAGACAAACAGATAGAACATATAAATTTCTGCCAATGACTTACCCGTGTATCTGCCAGAAAAACCCAAGGGCTATCTCTGTTGAATTCCCTTGCACTGGTACTCTCTGCGAAGATATGAATGCAAAAGAAATCATATAAAACATCAGCAACAAGAACCGGGCGACTTTCAACAACAGAACGTTCATCAGATAAACGGCAACCTTGGCGATCGGATTGTGCTTCTGAGTCTACGTTCGCCGAGCACTGGATGAAGTGATAATTTCATAATTTGATTGCCTTTTTTTCCCATTCCATGTAAAATAACGTTTCCTGCATCAGGTTTGGAACCTTTTGGTAACAAATAGGAGTAAGGTAGGATCATCGATCGAGAATTTTGATTTGACTATTGGAAATGATAAAAGGATCCGAACTAGACATCTCCAAGCTGATCGGGTTTAAGAAAAACTAATATCAAATAGAAAACTAGTGATAACTCCAATGATACATTCATTCATATCTGCACAAAACTAACGGCATAAAGAACTCATCAACAAACGTGGATTGTTTTTTTGAAAAGAAATTGAAGAAACATGGCTTTGTTCTTAATTTTACTCGCTTTATCTAGAGGAGAACAAATAGTACCGTGACACATGTAAAGATGATGGCAATGCATCACGTAGAAGTCTACAAATCATCGACACAAAACATCTTGTGCTCCTCATTAGCACGAACTCTATTGTTCCCTCCCTCCCAAATAAATACAACAATTTGATTCAAGGGTTTATTGTCGAGCAACTTTTGACTTACGTTATGGAACAATTAAACATCATTTTTTTACGTGAAAATTTGATGATAATTTAAACATATACATATTTTATAATATTTTATACTCATAAATAGAAGTCTTGTTTCATTTCAAATCATGTCTGATCATCCTGCAAGATGTATTAGGTTGAAATACGTAACCTACACAATCATTTATATTTCACGATAAATTTACAAAAAACTAAATTTGATCGTCGTTATACGCATGCCAAACTTTACATCGATACTTGCAACACTTTGATCTAGATCGAAAATTTATGTACACGTTAAAAAATACTCCCTCCCTCCCGTGAGAATTGCAATATTTTGATCCGTATTAGAGATTTATATATATACTGAATTTATATTGAATAATATTAAAAATATGATTTACTCTATAAAATTATTTACTGAGTCATCAAAGGTCTACAAAATATCATTGGATGTAACAGTTGTAAGAGAAGTTATTGGATATACTGTAAGTGATTCGATGTTATTCTCTAGCAAACTAAAAACCATTGTAGGAGTAATTTTTATTGGATATCCAAATAAGATAAAAACGTTGGAGTTTTTATAGGACGGATAAGTATAAAAATTAAAATATTGTATTTATTCGGTTACAAAAAAAGTGCTCCCTTTGTCCCTTACGTTTTGCAACGATACGGGATTTGAGATGTAATTTAATGAATCAAATATTATTTTTTTATAAAAAATTATTATGAGCTATTGATAATAAATTAAATTATATATTTTAATTTTAAAACAATTCAAGATTTTCTTTTAACTTCATTAAAAATAAAAACAAAATACTTTAAAATATGTGTCGTAAATATTATTGTAGGGAGAGAATATTGACAATACTTTTGCACTCAGACTGAATGGCAAAATCAAGCAAGTTACTGTGGGGCAGAGGAGCAGCCCGCTCGCCGAGGTCGGTCCACGACGCTGAAAAACAAAATCACCAACACTACAGTGAGGTGAATTCTTGTATTAATAGGACGCTAAAAAGCAAAAGCCTATACGGCATCCAAATTTAAGACGAATTGTCAATCTCAAGAAGCGAGAAAGCAGCGAAACATTGACGTTAGAATTAATTGAATGCATCGACAAGTACCCATTCGAGGAGAGATCGGAGAAACAGAACATAGGATCTTGTGGCAGAGTTTTTCACGCACCGCATTCATTATTTGCATGTATATATATATATACATATTTGTATGTATCTATTGTACTCTCTCCTGTTTGTCTTCTTTTTAATCTCTCTCATTGGTTTGCTCTTCCTGGTGAAAGCGTGGCAGCAGACACCGGCTTCTGCTGCGCTGCGTGGTGCTCATGTAATGTTTCACTGATATTTCTTTCATATAAATTTAATTATTATTATATTTTTTTATTCAATTTTAACATAAATATAATCAAATTATCTCATCTTTTCATCTCTCATTCGCTCCGTCAAATATCTTTTACATCCTTTATCTCTAAAAAATTATTATTTATTCATCAAATTTCATAGCATCAACATATACATAAAATCTCATATTGGATCAAATCGTTATAATTAAATTGGGATGAAGATAATAGGAGAATTAAATTACTCCCCCCTTCCCACATTGTATACCACATTTTCCTATTTGTATAGTTTAAAAGTATAACCAATATATCATATTTAATAATTTTTTTTACATAAATAACATTAAAACAAATCACTATCTGTTATACTATATCCACTATCTTCTTTCTCATTCTCTCTTCTAAATTTCACTCTCATTCTCATTATCTCATTCACTATTATTAAAAAAATACTTTTTTCATCGGATCCCATAAAAACACAATATATATATAAATCTTCCATTCGGATCAAATTATGCATTATATTTTGTGACAGAAATAGTACTATTTAACTGTAGGCTTCTCTGGTAAGAAGTAAGAACTCCAGCATTTTTTTATGAATTTAGTATCAGTGAATCTATAGTGAAATTTGTCTCGTCACGTTTTATATTTGACTTGATGCGCAAGCAGCGGAAGTTTGACAAAGGCTTCACATTTGTCACAAGCTAGCTGCTGCTATTTTCCGGGGGATTCACGCTGTTGCTTTGGTTCTTTCTCTGATATCCCTACTTTTGGGCGCTGAGGTGCTATTTGGACCTTTGGGAGGCAACTGATCCTATTCACCTATATGTGCATATGTTCATCTCCAGCTTCTTCTGTGCTAAGCTGAGCTCCACTGTTTTTTCCCTTTTCGTCACACTTGCTGAAACAATCTCGTTGAATTCTGGTCGGTATCACAAAAGGATCAAACACGAAAATCAGACATGTTGGAAGGTGCGAAATCAATCAAGTGGTGCCGGAGTTGCCACAATTGCTTTAGCGGAAGCCCTTGTCGGTATGGAACATATTCTAACTCTTTGATTTAAGGAAATCAATCATTTAATGATCCGTTAAGGAAAATTATCTCAATGATAAATCATTTTCTTTCTAACTGTGTAAGCTTAAAGGCTCGACACATAATGTAATCAGAAAATAACCTTTCTATATAAAAATAAAAATAAGATCAGCTTGTATCATTTTATTTTATAAAAATACCATTCACTTAAAGGAATTATATGAATATTTTTTTTTTTCCTTTTTTTCTTTTTTAAGTCATTACGAATCTAAAAGTCTCCCATTATCTAATAATCCATGCATGGTAGATGAGATCCAGTGCACCCTACGTTCCAATAGATCTAACCGAGCAAGGAAGGTAAAGCAGAGTGCAGGACAAGCATCTGGTTTATTGAAAGTCTCCAACACATTGAACACCGAAAAGTAAATCATCTTTCTCTCATTGGTAATTTCAAATCAATCAAATCAACAAACTGAGCACGACGACGACGACCATCACCAAAAGTTCGTCGCCTTTCTCCACACAACACAACAGTGAACAACAGAGAGATCCCCTTTGACATAAAGGAGCACTGGCCCCGACAAGAAACTACTACGCTCCGCGTCTACTCTTGTCTACATCACTAACTACATCACTCTCACCCTTTTTTTCTCTGCCACCGTCAGAGACAATTGCTAGTGGTATTACCATCATTAAATGAAAAAGCTGTTTGTGTTTTTTCTATCTCTCTCTCTCTCCCTTCTCTGCCTAATCTTCTGTCCTTATCAACATCGTACGGTTTGAACCGACATGTTTCGAAATTATGGTCATTGAATATTGATTTAGATAAAAGATAAATGTTCTTAGAAATTAACGATAATAAAAATTTATCTCCATAACTCTATCGGATGTATGGTACATACTCTGAGACGGAAGGATTACATACTCGAATGGTAGCGGTAGCATGCAATAATACTAGCAGCAGCAGTGGTGGTAATAATAGGTACCAAAATTTTTGTATCCTATTTCCTTCTAAAACAGAGTGGAGTGTTCACCAGACTTGATGTGCTGTTGTTGTACTACTACACAGTGCATTGTGCATCTCAAACAACGAAAGCTCCCACGAAATTCCTCTATAAATTCCAGTGTTCCCACTTCTCACTCTCAGTCTCTCTCCACACAACAACCTCTTATTCACAACTCTCTCACCGGTCCGCCACCAAGCAACCCACAAAGACCTCAACACCCCAACACTGAAGGCCCCCCCATGGCTTTTCCTCATTATCGAATGGACCATGTAAAGATAGATACCATTCACCCAATTCTCCTGATTCCACATTCGTATTTTGATTAATGTACTTAGTTTTGTAAATGAGACTTTGGTTTTCTGTTTCAGGGAGGGATGGGGTGGAAGAGGAGAAGCGGGCAGATACCTGCATTCGGAGACTGGGACTATGTCAATGAGCTGCCGATCACGCAGTACTTCGAGTCGGCTCGCGAGGCGGGTCTGACTCGCCCCCGTCGAGGTTGCTGTTCGATGGGTTCTGCTTGTTCTGGTGTGAGTGATTGCTGTGATCAAGCTGCCGCTGCTATTGGTGGCTGTTGTGATTTGTATGCTGCTGATTTGGTGATGGCGAAGCAGTGGGCTAATGATCAGTATCCTCCAATTACTCTGGTATGTGTGAATCTCATTTTCCTTCTCCATTTGTCTGCATAAACTTGGATTCCAACAGTAGTTTCGAATCCGGCTAGCTGAATCGAAATAATCAATTTTGATTACCTTGATTCTTTGAGGGGATCTGGAAAAAAACCCATGAACTGACTCGATTAGATCGCATACAAGATCAATGAATCAATCACCAAATTAGACTGAAAATCTGGAGAAACTTGGTCTCAGATTGCATCCATGTTCCTGGGAGAACATGTAGAAAAAGATGAAGCAGCAAAGCTATCACATTTTACTTAGTTTAACAACAATGTTGAGTCAACATCTAGAGATTCTAAACACACAGAAACCAGCATGGAAGCATTTGCAAGTAATGCATTTAATTGATCATAGCCAGCTCTCTCCGCGTCACTTTCTGTCCATTTTTCTTTATACTACTCCTAGTAAAAGAGTAGAGGAGAAAAAGATTCTTGTTTATTGATTTTGACATTTGGGTTGTTGTTGTGGTGGGGGCCAGAAAAACAAGATCAAGAAAAAGACAAACAGAGCAAGAGAGAACCCAAGAAACGTCATGCACCAACAACACCAGCAGCACGAGAAGATGCAGTATTGGACCAACCATGAAGCTGCATCCACTCCAAGAACAACATTCAGGAAACAACAAGGAGGTGTTGGAGGAGCTGGAAGCAAGGTGTTTGACTACGACGCCACTGTGGCCCGACTGGCTTCGTCCGCTTCCTCGTCGGGTGCCACAATGTACGTTGCTGTAGGAGCCGGAAAGCGTGACAAGGATAAGGTTGTTGATGCGGTGGCGCGGAGGACAAGGATTACAGCCCATAAGGCTGTTGATGAGGATCTGTACAAGATCCCGCCACACCTTCTTCGTTCGTCTCGTCATCATAGGGTAACGGTTGATTATGGAGTTTGTGGATTACCTTTTGCTTTCGCTTGTTTTGATGGATAGTTTATTGATTTCGTTACATGTTTGGATGATGCAGAAGCAAAAGAAGAGGCTTGGATTCATAAGGAGCTGCTGGGGAGTTGCTTGCTGAACTGAACTCACGTCTTGGAAGACTATACAATAATCAATGATCAGTCGTATGTTATGGTGATGTTGTAACTCATGGATGTGGCTTTTGAACAATTAACAGCATGAGTTTTTTTTTTTTTGAATGCTTCATCTGCTTTTTTTACTTGTTTCTCGATTCAGTAAAGACAATTTCAAGTCATGGTTGTTTACTCCTTACTAAGTACTTTGTGACAGATCGATTTGTGTTACCAACAAAACATACAAAGTCGGATCTAAGGAAATGGTTCATCATATAGTAACATCGTCATTTGGAACCAAATGAAAATACCGGAATTGAAAGTAGTTGCATGACAAATCTATAATATCATGATGACCAAATACTTAGGCTGACCTGTGCAAAGAGCCGCAAGCATGACGAATCTTGAATCAGATTGCGACGCCAGTCTTTTTTTTTTTTTTAACACTGATAGGATTTCGGATCATCTTCGTCGATGTTGTTAGACCTTCGAATATCCCATTTTCCCCTCAAATCATGTGTTCAGCAATTATGCGCATTGAACCGCTAGAATACTGAGGAGAAACCACACCATTACTGTTGAAGAAATCGGAATCGAACACCGTGAAATCGTCCACAGAAAAGTTGAAAACTCGAGAAATGAGAACGCAGATCTAGTTCTGCAGGTCAACCAATCTTCGGCTCTTAGCCGCCAGTGAAAAATGGTGGTGGATTATGAGAATACGATGGAGAAGGATGCAAATAGGGTTAGAAATCCAATTGGGGGTTTCAGTCGGCGAATCCAAACATGATCGATGGTGAAATAAGTGAAGCAATTTTTTAAAATAAATTCTTTTAAATTATTATTTTTAATATCATATCATGATATCTTATTATCATTTTTTTTATTTAAGATATAAAAATTCATTTCTATCAAATTCAATTCAATTTCTTTGGAGGATTGTTAATCAACCTCGATTAACAATTACCTTCATTAATAAACCTGTATAATCAATTTATTTCATTTATTTTAAGATAGAAAATATATATCATACTCTCTGAAAATGAAAGCGACAACTTCCGTATCGTAACCAATGAGTCCATGCCCCAACTTGGTCGATTTTATCATTTTGATCATATCCAGAGGTCAATATTTGGTTTTTTTCTTGTTAAACCGGAATGAATGCTACCAAATTGGAATGCGACCTCACCTTATGAGAAGGTAGTAGTCACATCTAAATACTGATATTAAGAAGGATTTCTGTTTCAAAAAAATAAAATAAAAAGGATTTTGTCAATCTCCTCCCCCATCTTGCCTTGATATTCTAATCTTGAGACTTGAGAGAAAGACTAGCTAGGAAGGAATTGAACAAGGTGCAGCAAAGACAAATCAATTATTACGATAACGTGCACACTTGCTATCGCAGCATTCTATTCTTACAACAGACTCCCTTGGAATCGCTACCAAGCATTAAGTCCAGCAGTCGGGTAAGTTCAGTGATACATTACCTGACATCACATAAACTAGAATCACAACTCACCTATTTACAATCCCATTTTTCATAAGTTCATACCTGTCTACCTGTCATACGGGAATTCTGAATCATTTTCAGCGACCTTGAACGGCCGCGGTTGCTGCCCTGAGCACTGTAGATTCCACATCTTGAAATATGCTCTCTCCAGATTTTTCACCTACACAATGTCAGACACATGTAAAGGAGAATATCTTACAACGAACATAACGTATAATGAAGTGGATGGAAGTTAAAGAAGCTTACCCATCGTGCCGTGTCGAATAAGGGGCAAGTTAAACGGGCAGCCTTGAGCTTGTTAGCAAGGGCTTCAAGTTTGGGGCGATCCAATGCCAACGACACCGCCCTTTCTTCATATTCCTTCATGCTGTCAAAAATAATAGCTACTCAGTTATAACCATACAACTGCATCCAGCCTTGATGATCATCAAACATTAAATTTGTGGACTGGTGAAGTCAACCATACGAAGCTTTTACATCGTTCAGTTGGATGTCACACAGGCCACTGAATGTCATCCATGAGATGGGATTCCAAGAAGAAAAAACAACAGGAAGAAATTTCTTTAAAAAAAATTCGCAAGAAACCAGTGGAATATTGTGTCGGAACAGAACCAGTGGTATATTGTGGATTCAGAAAAAGATAACGCTTTCCAACTCGGAAAAAATTCCAAGTAGAACAAAATAGAGGGCATACCACAAAATTGTAAAACCATAAAAAATCATTACCTCTTGACTATCATTTCATTGCCGAGTCCAGTAGCATGACAAAGAGACCCAGCTACCCTGGTGGCCATTTTCTCCAGAGGCAGGGTAATCATGGGAAGACCAGCCCACAGTATATCTGTTCCTGTAGTGTGTGCATTGCACAATGGCCTAAAGAATAACAACATTAACATCAAATAAAATGGAGAAGAAGGAACAAAGATTTCATCGATGCCAGATATTCAAGAGTACAAGGAATGAAACGAGGAACACAAGGAAAGGAAAGAGTTCATTACGTGTCCAGGAACAGATCAGCCAGAGCACTCCGTCTGATGTGCTCGTTCTTCATAGCAACATCCGTAAATATAATCTGGTCCGGTTGCACTCCTTGAGAAGCAGCAACTGAAACATCCAGCAAGAACTTTTAGACCCCAAAACAGATAATGATTAGTAGGCGCAAAAGAGAGTATGAATGCATTCTATATTTGCCTTGATAAGTTAATGGAAAGAAGGAATTCCAGTCTGAGGGGGAAAATGACTTGAAGAAGTAGCATACATGCACGTAGTCTCGTTTCTCCCGCAGCAGGAAATCTCAAGAGCCATAATGCACTGTTCGGTACACGTTTGAGTATATTGCACCTAGAAAATAACATACATGATAAAGCAGTTAATCACTGTTGAATGATACAACAAGAAATCAATAAAGTGAAATTGACATATTTGTTACCAGGTAGTAACGATCTCAGGATCCATCTTGTATAATTGGTTGAAGCACGCGAACAAGAATTTATCTTGTGGCAGTCCATAATCTGAACGCTTACGCTGGCATTTGTGGTCCAATACATCTCGATTTTTCTGAAGAAAGGCCACACAGTCATAACTTTGCAACGTGATTTATCCTACCTAGGGAAAATTGCCCCTCAAGGATGACGTTTTCTCTCTTAAAGTCTCTTCTTGACAAGTTAGTGATCCAAAACAAGTCGTTCAATCCACCGCCATTGAAGCGGCTACCATTTAATCTTGTTCACTAAACACCCTTCTTATGAGTCATTAGAAATATTTGCAAAGTAGAAAGATCCACCTGTTTATAATCATTGACAAAGTAGCAGTGTGGTAGATGAACAAGCTTCTCCGAATAAATGTGGGCGAAACGAAAAGGGGAGACAAACTGAAAAGGAACAAGAGAATACCATAAGACATATAAACACATGACAAAAGTCGATTCAAAGTTTCAAATCAGTGAGATCTCTACCTCATCAGTAACCAAATAGTCAATATAAGTTGCCCCGGTTGTCCCAGGAAATCCCATGTATGACACCTGAATAGGAGCAGGTTTCATAGCAAATATCTCATTTCTTGCCCCCTGTATATTGTAGAACAATCAGAAAATAGTAAACTGAAGCTTAAAGTAGTTGTCAGTGAAACTACAAGTTCACATCCAGGGAAAAAAAAAGAAAAAGATCACGTCCCCTTCCTTCTACAGATCATCATCTACAGCATCCAATGTCACGTCTCTTATCCAACGTAAATGACAGCACCACTCTCCAACGACTGAGAGCTTCAATTTCCTCTTCAGATAATGATATTCCCGATAACCCAAAAAAAGGTATGCAGGCTATGCAAATTTGTGCCTTTTCCATAGGGCAGGATCCAGAAGAGAAGTTACCTTGGTGTAACCATTGAGGTTGATGAGGATCTGAATTTTGTCTTCATTAATCATTTTGGCAATAAGATCTGAAGACATGGCAGAGACATCAACAAAGTGTTCTGCTTCAGACTGGATTCGTTGTCTCCATTCAGTGCCATCACTAGCGCTCAATGCATAGCAGAACACCTATAGAGAAAGCACTTAAGTACCCGACAATGATGGAACACCTTAAGGAATCTATTTAATCCGGATTCCGGAATAAGAGCTAAGCCAAAAGCATACCTCAACATTTTGCCGATTGTGTATGCCAAAGACAGAACCCATCAGATGGGACAAGGGATGATTACCAAAGTCACTGCTCAGATACCTTGACAAATAACAGAAGTTCAAAATGATTCCATTCAGTGTCAGATAACTTCTCGATAAGGTAAGCTGGTTGAACACAATCAATAGAACTTACCCAACCCTCAGCCTCTGAAAACCACCATCAGTCTTTACAGGAACTGGAGTTGGATGACTGAATGGGGGCAAAGCATAGCGAGATGCAACTACCGAGCAATGCTGGGCATACTTCCGACTATAACACGTTTTGAAGCTCGAGTTAGAATTCAATAACTAGCTTTCTCATTCACATTCGGAGACACTGAAAACAACTTCACCTGATCTCAAGAGCAAGCAGAGGATCAAGAGGATACGCAATGGCATGAAATGGTTGCACACTCGGTAGAACTGACATCTGAAAAGAAAGAATCAAACACAAGGAGATCAACAAAGCCAAGAATCATGGAAGGAAACAAAATAAATAAAATAAAACTAGGAACTGGAGTTGTCTGATGCTAACCTTTATTTGGCGCCTAATAATACCTTCAACTTCGACAAACATTTTGTCCCTATCCTCCCAACTGCAAACACACTTGAACCGGAAGAACCAAACAGCATAAGATGTACTGCTGACAATTGAGAAGATGAGTTCCTACCACATGAAGCTGGCTACATGGTGTCAATCAGGAAAGAAAGGTTGCCCTTTTGCATGGTTTGTTACATTAACGAGGAGACTTTTTCTTTAAGGTCACAGAAGACGAGAAAGCTCATCTTGAACAAGACCACTCCCATACATTGAGGCTCGAGGGTGAACCAAGAATAGGGATATCAATACATGGTTATTGGACAACATGAAATACTTTGCAATAGCTAGCGATCTTGGAGCAAGAGCATATTTAGAACGTTCTCTTCACTATGATTTGAGTATACCTGTAGTGTGTGCAGAAGATTACAAGTTGCCTCTGGGAAGTCGGGTCGTAAAAGCAATGCCTGCTTATAGCTCTGAACAGCAGCCTCAACAAGTCCACTGTCCAGTGGCCATCCAGAAAAAAAACATTTTTTTTCACTCCAAAACCAATACATACAAAAATGATCAAACATCAAAGCAAGAAAAGTACCTGTCTTTATAAGCTGAAGCCAGATTCGCATGGGCCTCAGCCATGGTTGGTCGGATACTAATAGCATGTATATAGTCCTGAATCGCTTCACTCACTCTACCAATCTCCTTGTAAGTATTGCCTCGATTTACAAGTGCATCAGCGACCATGGGATCTATACGCAAGACTTCATTGTAACAAGACAAAGCATCCATGTAGCTACCCTATAAAGATAGGGAAGATGCTGGTAAAAAGAATCTTTCTAAAGTTAAACTAGACAAAACTGCTTGAAGAGGAACATATGGCCACCATACTATGAGAAACCAATAAGAACACAGATATGCAACCTGTTGTTTATAAATTATTGCCAGATTGTTGAAAGGAGCAGACAGTCCAGTTGTGACGCTCAGTGTCGCCTTATAATATGTAGCAGCCACTGGCATCATGTTCCTACAGCAACGGGATAATAAATATCGTCCATGAGAACTCAAAGAATACTCAATTAAGTTAATTGTATCGTGAACAAGATAAGTTCATTCATTCAAAAAAAGGAAGTGGAAAAAACTATTACCATTCCATATATATATTTCCAAGATTTGTCAATGCTTGAGGGTGGTTCGGTTGTAATGCTAGGCATTGCTTTGGAGAGAAAGAAAACCATGAGAAGAAATCTTAATAAAAGAGAAAAGAAAGCAAAATCAAATTTGAACATACATGATAGCACTGGATTGCTTCTTCCACTTTTCCAACATCTTTCAAAGCATTACCCTTTCAATACACAAGTAGAAACCGAAAGTCAGAATGGAAATGAACTTGTCTGCAGCTCATAATGCATCCTGGCCTTTCCAAATAAATTGGAACGAACCAAATTATTATAGGCCTCCAAGAATCCTGAGTCACAAGAAATGGCCTGCTTATAGTGAACGATTGCCAAGTCCAGCTGCCCTTGCTCGTAGTATGTGCTAGCCAAATTACCTGCATTAATATGGTATTGCTGCATGTCAGTTTAAACAGCACAAACAGACTTTGGCAGATTGATTTACAAAAACATTTATTAAAAAAGCATTATGACAGAAACTAACCAAACGCCATGGCATAGCCTGGTCGTGCCTGCAGAGCTCGTTGATAACACACAATAGCTTCTTGAAGCATTCCCAGAGCCTGGAAATAAAGGGGAAAAAAGATGCATCCCTTGTCTTTCCATGTTCCACTCAGTGGATTTAGACAGCTATCCAGAACAGGTAGAAACTATCTTACCTTATGGACATTTCCAAGGTTCAAATAAGCATCAGAAAATGAGGGTTTGAACTTAACAGCTTCCTGCAAAAAAAAAGTTGAAATAACTAAGGACAGAAGGAACTACAATCCGCACATAAATACTAAAGATATCAAGGCTTAGCACACCTAAATTCAACTTTGACTTGGGAAGATCCTACAAACATAACTTTACCTAGAGAAATGGAAGGAAGGTATGTTGCAGAACTATGGAAACATTAAGAACAGAAAGTTTCTACCTTGTAGTATTGCAAGGCTCTGTTAAGATCCCCTGATTCCATAAAAAGACCAGCAAGATTTGACCATGCAATTGCAAAAGTCGGTCGTATTCTTAGAGCCTCAACATAACAACTGTATGCCTGCATAAAAATTAAGTACTAGAATTTGGGTCTCTGTGAAGGAAGTAACAAGATCAACCACCTGACCTTTGGCTTGAAAGAATTTCCGAAACCAAGGACAAAGGAAAACACGACACAAATTGCTTCAGTAGCATTACTTGATACAATTAAAACACTAGCAAAATAGATGAAAAATGAATCAATTCATATCATGATCTATTGTTTTTGATACAGGCAAGTTTATAGCATGACTAAGTGCAAAGCAAATTATTTCCTGAATCATCAAAGGTCTACAAAAATATGCACCAAAAAAAGACTCATCAGCAGCTGTTTGTCGCCCCTTTTTTTTCCCACATAATCCATCTTAATCATCTTGTACATCTCTAAGAACATCTATAGGTATCATCAAAACAACTGAATCATTTATAAAACCAGTTCCACAGTTCCTTAGGAACTAAAAAATGATTAAGGCCAAGCACCAACTATTTTGACCAAAGAGATGCGAATACAAATCGGCAGAACTTGCTATCAGGGTGTAAGAGTAACATGATCCTCATCTAGATTAAATGAAACGGAAGAAATTGTTGTGCCCACTTTGTAGGCCAATTAATCCATGCACACGGTAAAATGAAAACACAAGAAACCCTGTGCCATACTGCTATATGCCAGTTGATCACCAAAAAAGAGGGAGAACACTCGAAATGACTTGATCCGGTAAGAAGACTCACTTCTTGTACTAAGCCTTGTGCTTTCATCAAATTCCCGAGGTTACTATGCGCATCAACCTACACAAAAACAGGATGTCAATAGAATATCATCATGGAACTAGAGAGTAATTTTGCTTTTTCTAAAAAAAACTCCAGCTCTGTATAAGCTTAAATAAGCAAAGCAGAAGCAGGATTTGCAACTGTCTGAGTGTTTCAAAATAGGCCAACTCATGTTCCAGGAGGAGAGTTAATCACACTTATAGATCCAAAATGATGGCTTAAGGAACCAGTGTTCAGACTTGTAATGCCAACATCAATTAGACCATGTGGATCTCTCAGCCAGAACAAAGGCCAAGTTAGTTCACAATATTAACTTCAAACCAGAACGGTAGTGCTTAATTACTTAATCAGAAAAGATATTGAGATAAGATACTAACCAAGAGAGGATTTAATGCTAGTGCTTGACGGCAACACCGTGCTGCTTCACTCGGTCTTCCTTTTCTCATGTAAGCACTTGCTAAGTTTGACCAAGCATCAGCGAAATTTGGGCGGATCTGAACAGATGAGAACGGATTGCTGAACTAACATCAGAAAATACACCATTTTTCTCGCACCACAGATCAGAACCCATATACTACTGCTTAAACCCTCATTTTTTATCTTCTGTTCCACACTTAATCATGTAAGAAGACAATTAGTGCCGTACCTCTATAGCAATCAAATAATAGTGAATTGCAAGGTCAATATCTCCTTTTTCCTGCAGGACACAAACTGTAAGCTTCGTAGTTTCATAAACCGGCAACATTTTCCAGAATTCAAGTATTTAATTACCTACAGCAGTTACCTTCCATGCATTGGCCATGTTTCCAAGGCATTCTGCAAAATGTGGCTCAATTCGTAAAGCTTCTTCATTCATCGCAATGCAAGAATCGAAATCATGCAGCTAAACAAAAGAATAGGACAGCCACTCAGATACACGAGGACAGAGATCAAACATGGAGGCATTCAACGAGCAAACATAAAAAATTTAGTTGTACCTTTGAAAAGAGATCACCTCTTATCAATAAGATGTAAGCATACAAGCATAAGTATTGTAACCTGATAGTAGATGGCGCCAAGTAGAAGGAGATTATCGGTGCGTAAGGGATTTCTTTCATACACAGCATTGCTGTGCTCCAAAGCTTGTTTATAGTTGCCAGATTTGTACATCTTGTGAGCAAGAACCAGAAGGATGTCTTCCTCTACAAAACGAAAATATGAGATGGATTGTGGGGATATGTGGTGAAGAAGAAGAAGTCATTCAAACAACAAGATAGTAAGCTACTCCTTGACAAGTATACCACATACAGAACAAAAAAGTAAAGAGGCATGTCGTCAGAGGCCCAAATTCTGATCACAGAGCGATTGGAACCTTTCTCTTTTACAAACAATTGCAATGACCAGGCAATAATGAAAGAAACATGAGTAGACGCCTTATAATTCTAGGCCTTTGATCACTTCTAAAAATAAGTTACAAAAGAATCTCTATTTGTTCAAAAGATTTCCTTCCTCAGATTTCTTTTCCCTTTTGGATGCCTTTACCTTAGACCTCATCAAGCACTTGATAACCCATACCACCACTCCCCTTTCTCTATATCCGGTCTCTAATCGCTTAACAGTGAAACCGTCTAAAAAATTCTGCGTTTGTTCGTTGAACTGTTCCACACATTATAAATGTCAAATAGTCTACTTCATCAACCAATGAATCCGTCGTCATCAATGTCACAACGTATTAGACCTTACTCCAGACTCCGGACAAAAGAACAGCACGGCCAACCACTATCATTGGCTCGTTGGTGAGGACCTAACAACCGAAAGCTGCTAATCCACAAACAAAGCCCTATACCAGAAGATAAACACCTAGCACACCCAAACCAGCTCGATCCCTTCATTGATTCCAGTACCAAACTACAAACCCTTCAAATTAAATACACAGTAGATCCCAATTGATCCGGCTAATCGCATGACAATCAAAGCATCAAACCAACAGACCAATTCTCCCTAAAACAAAATCTAGAAAGAGAGAAAAGAGTAAGAAACAAAACAAACCATCACGGGACTCAGCTCCCTTGAAATGCTTCAAATTAGACGAAATCTCCGACTTCAAATCACCCGATCCGAACAACACCGACGATCCACCCGGCGGCATCACCTGCATCTGCTGCCTCGCCGCCAAGGCGCTCTGCAGCGAACTCATCATCATAATCTACACCACCACAACCAAACCCTAACCCAATCCCCTCCGCCCCGATCACACCTCACACATCACAATTCGCATCAGCTCACACAGCATCGATACCGCATCACATCTCATCGACGAATCGAGAGATCATTTCGCATCATCAGCTCATCATCATCATCGATGTTGTGTCTTGTTCCTGTTCTTCCACTTGTGCTTTGTGCTTTGGTACTTCTTGTTCTTTTGTTTTCGTTTTGCCTAGGAGATGCGATCTGAGCCGTTGGATTGGTGGTGATGTGATCGAAGAGAATTTGGGGGGAGTAGGTGATCTGACACGCGTTTAGATTCTGGGGAGGGCTTCGTCTGTTTCACTGGGGAAACCCGCGTGGCTGGCTGGGTTTCGTGGTTATTGCCCATCGGGTCATGGTGCGTGTTTAATGAGGTATATATCGCGACCTAGCTCGGTCAACGCTTTCTCTATCCTTCTCGAAAATTCAAATACTATTCGTATGCCAAGGCCCCTTTTGTTATAATTTCTGTTTAATAACGAATTTCTATTTTATATCTGTTTAATAAAGAAATCAAACTATTAGGTATGTTTAATAACAAATCCAAAAGTGACGTTGAATTTAAACATGCAAATGCCTCATTACGCAAATCTCATTTACAGATCAGGTCACAGTAGATGTCACATGCCAAATGATATTCTACACAGCACTGGAACCTCACTCGTGGCAATATCAGTGAACCCAATGGCTCACCAGAGGAATTCAACCTAAGTGCATACTCTCATATAGCCGAGGAAAGTTACCAATACAAGATGATCGTATGTCACACATCAGGATGAACTACCACGTAACGACTGAAAACAAACCACTAGATCGATACAATTAGCAGAAGTAGCTCGAAGTGATCATTGACGATTGTGATCAGCATCCGCTCTGTAATGATGGAAGCCATTTACTCACCAGCATAAACCAAGAGTGAGATGCAGCTGCATTAGGCACCCTTCTGAGGAAGTGTTTGGAAGGAAGAAACAGTATTCTCGTATCTGATATGGTGCAGAGGTGCGCCACTCTGCTTGATGGCACAAGCTGTCTTGTCTTCGAGTGGACAGCGAGCCTTCAGCATGGAATATACGTGATTATTCAACCTTCTTGCTTTCTTCATGGCCTCCAATAAGGCTTTTGATCCCTGACAGAACAAAAACACGGGAACGAAAATATGAGAGGGTTAAAAGCTATAAATTTTGGAGGGTGCAACAAGAATGATAAGTTTGGTATCGGTATCGTTTTGAATGAAATTTCAGGATAAAACATGGTTGAAGTGTTGGAACATGATAGTGATGCATCGTGCAAAGAAGAGGTGCAGATGGAAAGTGTTTTTCCACTTGGCTTGTAGTATGACGAAATTCAGTTCCAGATGAGCAATCCGTTTGAAGACGCAGAAATAAGTAATACCCAACCAAAAAAAAAAAAGGGGGGGGG